>JACEGR010006443.1:0-60689 GCA_014170235.1 Listronotus bonariensis | reverse complement strand
TGCAAACACGACGTGATTTATTAACTTTATGCAAGGTATTAATCAGCAAGATTCACTACTAAACTTGTAATATACAGCGTGTCTACTTAAGTTCGCACCATATAGAAAACTGTTTAATATTAATTTTACGAAACAAAGTTATTCTATATAAAAAGTTTTGCATGGTGTAAAACCCAAAGTGCAAACTTTAGATATAATTTTTTTGCAGTGCATGCTATTCGAGGTATGTTATAAAATGTGAATTCTGCTCAAGAGGAAAGCATATTTATCTTTCATGCTATCGAAAACTTTTTTAATTAAAGATGTTAGGTAGGATTAAAATTAGCTTTAAAATATGTAATTTGTGTTTATTCAAAATAAAAACACTTTTTACCATTTTTTCTGCGATAACGAGAGTTTGTATGAATTTTCGCTGTTTTAACGGATTTAAAGGTGTTTTTACATATTACATTTCGAACTTAATAATTTGTACATTAGAACAAAATTGAATTTTCACCGTAAACGCAAAAAAAAGTTTTTTTGGAAAACTAACAAATTTGCATATTTGAATGGTCTTTTTAATCCTAAACATCCTTTTTTGTTAAAACTTTTAAATCAGCAAAAAAAAATAGGTCTTTGCCTAATAAAACTGCTACTGGCCCCATTTCGCTTCTACTTGTAAACATCATTTTAACCCTAGAAATTGTCCTTTTTCAACATTTTTCGACACTACCCAAGCCCACCCCCTTGCATCCCCCATGGGTCAAGTTTTTGACAATATGTTAAATTTCTGTGCTCGAAGCGTATTAGCTTATGCAAAATTACAAAATATTAAAAATTAATCTTTATCTTAAAAAAAGATTTTTAGTAAAAGTTTAACAACCTGCATCTGGGAAACAATTCATTTTCTCTCGATCTCATCTGAATAGGTTTTTTATATCTTCTAATAAAGAATGTGCATCGCCATGCCCCGTAGCTATGGGCAAAATATATATTTTTTTGTAAATGGTAAATTTATACGTACGTTTAAGAACTTCACAACGATATATACTACAATAAAAACATATGTATCTATAGGGAAGTTGGCTCGTTAGTATATCTTAAAAAAGCATTTAATTCCAAACAATTTAATACCACACAGGCGAAATTTTGACTTTTTTTCGAAAAATACCTAATAAATTAATAATGTCGTTAATCCACATTATCATTTGGTTAATTAATAGGTATGTTTATTTTATTAAATGCATTTGGAAAAAAACCTTTCTAGAAATATCGCTTCTGTAGTACTAAATTGTTTAAATTAAAATGCACTTTCAGGATATGCTAAAAAGCCACCCTCGTTTCATTAAAAAAAGTGTGACTCTAAACAGGATTTTGCAAACCATTACCCCACCTGAAGAAATCGAAATGCGCCCTTACACAATCAGTATTACTGTGGGTATTGGATATTGACAATCATTTCAACAGTGGTTTGAAACAGTTTCCACACGATCAATATTTGTATCAGTATAACAGAGTCAGTATTTTTAAAGTTTATTTGTTTTAATTTCAAAATCAGAAAATTAATAATAAAGAAAAGTTCTGTGTTGTCATTTTTTTAATAAGTTTATACATAAAGAAAAATAAAAACAAACGGTGGGTAAAAGACTGGATTGCAAAGCGGAAAACATCTTCTCATGTAAATTTATCAAGAGTTATTGAAAGAACAGATCCAGAAGATTGCCTCAACTATTTTCGGATGTCGTAAAGACCTAGAATGTTAAAATTACCATCACTGTCCATCAGTATTTACCCTTACACGATCAATATTACTGTCAGTATTTTGTAATATTGACAGTATTACTGATCGTGTAAGGGCCGCTTAAAAGTGGTATTTTTCGAGACATGATTATAGAAAAAACTGATGGATGTGAAACTGATTACATTCTTTTAAAACTTATGTTGCTAGCTTCATTCTGAATGTTTATTAATATTTCAAATGGCATTTCTCACGTAATCAAATAATCATGATCACATGCAAGTGAACGAATTGAGGAAAATGAAACTGATTATTTTCTAAAAAAATAACATCAAACACAAAAATATTTTAATTACATTTTTTTATGGGTACCTTACCTTAAATTAGCCATTTAAGCTTAACTATAGCACTGTAGATTAAAATTTGAAAAAATCAATTATTGAAAGCAGAAGGATTGTGAGGTGTTATTGGATTTAGAATGTGACATTCAATCAGCGTTGAATTCAAGGAGTAAAAGGGGGTGGGACTTTCCCCGGAGCAAACCCCCCTACGGAGAAATTTGATGTTTGGTTTATACACCTGAAGACCAATTTAATTTTTGGGGTCATAATTTTTTGTTTTTAACTTTAGGGTCCCCCTCCCCCACGGAAATATTAAACTCACCCTAGGAAAAAAATTCCAAATTCAACACTGCATTCATTCCATTCGACATAAAAGTGGTATTACTTTATTCTGAATATTTATTAATATTTTAAATGGCATCTGTCACGTCATCAAATGATCATAATTACTTGCAAGTGAACAAACTGGGAAAAGTGAAACTGATTATGGCTCGAAAGAATACCACTAAATAAAACAGATCGCTGGTGCCATTTAAATTTTAAAATAAGCAGTCATTTCCGGTTAAGCTGGAAGTTTAAAAAAAAAGTAAATGGATTACCTAATGCCCATTTATGTTTAAAAAATCAGCATACCAACATCTTCTTTAAAGATAAAAAAATATAGAGGGATACCACCTTTGAGAAACACCTGGTATAATATTAGTTTTCCGTTGCCAGGCCCCCTTAACAAAATCCTGACTACGCCCATGCAAAACACCTACAAACCTATTTAGGCTAAATAGATAAAGAAAGATCCATGAACCCCAATGACGGTCATTAGTTAACCAATAACACCCTTCCCGACGCTTCATATTGTTGAATCCATTGACGCTTATGCTCGGTAATCTCCGACATTCGTCGGTCAAACCGCTTTAGAATTTATTGATCCCGTATATTATATTATCCTCAATACCTTTTTTAAATGAAGATTGCACAGTCAGTCCGCTATACTCTCTCTGGTTTAAACAGAGTGGAGATTGAGAAAAATAACCGAGTGTAGACAGAAACAAAATAAAAGGAGGAACAAATGCGAGAAAAGTGCACAAAAGCCGCTCGTTCTGTTTAATAAAAATGATGAAAACACGACTTGGTAAAATGCATTTTTATACACACACTGTTTCCTTAGAAATAAATATCCTGAGATGTTCTAATATACCGGGTGACACCGGGACCGTTCCTAGAGTGACTTGCTCCCTGGTGCAAAAAATATTGGCCGCCCCTAGAAGAAACTGCAAACTACAGCTCAGAAATTCTGAAGAGCCCTGGGTGACACAAAAATTGTTAGCAGCAATTTTTTTGTTTTTAAAAGATACTTTTAAAAATTTTATAGCTAACACAAGCATTTTTTTAATATCACAACCTTAAAATCACTTTTGGTTTAAAAGGAAGTATCATTAACTTTTCTATGTTAAATTCAGGTGCATATATTTTTCTATGTTCGTATTTTGTATACAATTCTCTTTTTATTGATATATTATACAGGTTGTTTATTTTCAAAATGGTAACCGGAGTTACCTTTTAAAAAAATTAAGGACTCAGTTATTATTTCTGCTAAATATACATTTTTTTATTAAGTAGGCGGTAAAAATTAAAAAATTACCCATTTTATTGCCACAAGCAGTAATATGTTTAACTTTCTTTAATAAATTACTAACGTTTTAATGTAATTGACAAGAGAATATTCGAAACTTTCAAAACACGTTAAATGAAAAGTATATATTTTATATTTTAACTCTACAACAACATCCCATTTTAATGACATAGCACAACATAGTGGTATTTTTAAAATGGCGACTACACACCAATGACGACCTCCGAATCACGAAATTCATACATAAATGATGTATGGCCGCGATTTTCAAAATAAATAATATCTTATGCTATTTCATTAGAGATAGATTTTAGTGTAGAATTAAAATATAAAATAAAATAGGAATGTTTTAATTTTAAGTGTTTGGAAAATTTCGAATTTTCTCTTATAGAGAATACAAACATAAAAACAAAATAGCCACTCCACAATCCCATAATGTTGCAAAATTATCTATATTTTTCATAAAGGTATAGCTGGTTAAAATATTTCGTTATATTTCGTAGTAAATAAAAAAAAATTCACAAATTTCGAAATAAAAGTTTCTTTACACCAGAAGGTTCTGGTTAGTCTGGGTCCAATGTCGCAATTTTTAGATAACATAATTTGAAAATGCCAGCTACGGCCATGGTTAACAGGCCTAATTTTAACATTAGCCAAACATAATGCTTAATTATTCCACCAGGCCACTAACAAAATAAAAAATATGTATATTCAGTATGGGGCGATTCCGCTATGAACGATTCCCGACATTAATTTTTAAATCACGCTAATTGTTTTTCCTTTGTTATAAGTGCAAAGAAGAAAGTAAAAATATTATTTAATTGATTTTTATTTCATTTTATTACGTATTTACTTTTCTGGTACGTTTGAAAATATAAAAATTCAAAGAATTGGTGCAAATTGTTAAATCATACCTGAAACACTGGCGCAAAAAGGGTGTTGTTAAGATTTGAATTTTCGACGAATATTGACGTATTTAAAAAGAAATAAATATTATAGGCGACAACAAAAGTATACCAGTGAGTAACAACTACGATTGGATATCTTATTTTAGTCCTATATAAATAAAATTGATGTTTATTTTCACTTAAATAGACTGGTTGCACCCGCGATTAACGTAAAAATGCATAATTCATTATTTACTTTCGTTTTGTTTAGAATTCTTATTTTATCTGAATCTGCATCTTACAAAATATTTAGGCATACCCTAAATATAGTATTACAATTAATAGATGTATGTGTTATTTGTCTATGATGTGAGAAGGTTGGGCCAAATTTGTTGCATCCGCGATATTATTTTTAATTGCTTTAATCTGGAAGAACTGCTTAATAATTTGTATTACCAGTATTATTATATAAGACTTTGTTAATGGCGCTAAGTAGGAAGAAAAATAATTTTAAAAATAAGGTGTATTTAATTCATCATTCAATCATTAAAACTTTAGAAATAAAATATTCCTAATTTATTAGAATTATATTTAAAAGACAAATAAACTATTTGATTAGAGCATTTTTTGTAAATAAACTTAGGTTACAGCTAAGGAAATCCGTAAAAAAATGTTTAAAAGACCAAAAGAAAGATGTATACAAGTAATAAGCCTATTATCTCCCGCTCCGAAGTAGACACATTTTTTGGCTTAAGTGACTGGACTATTACTCTATCTGTCTATTTTAAATATGTACTAAGGACGTAAAAGAGTCGATCGAGTATTTAAGAACGTGGTATACTTAACTCTTTGATATCTAACACAATTCTTGCGCATTCACCATTTTGTACTAATGTATTGGATTTTAAAGTTCTATCTTTTCCTAACATTTCTTTTTTATTCATATTAATATCTCTATTCGAAAAAAAATGCAATGTTATGAAGGTAACAATGCAATTTAAGTATTATTATCGTACCTAATAAATTAAGGCTATATTGTGAATATGCAATACATATTGGGAAAATTTAAGATTCGGGTGCCATTCGAGACGCTACTGGACTAAACTATTTAAATAACTTTTAGCAAAAAAGCCGCTTAAGGTTACAAATAATAATGTCAAATTTTATTAAAATCGGTAATAAAATATCTAAGATATATGAAAAAACTGATTTTTTTAAAAACTTTCATTTTAAAAATAATGCATTGATGGACATACATATATTCATGTAAACTTTCTTTCATAAATTATCGCATATATGCCCCTAATTTTTTTATCGCAATGTACATTAAAAACAAAATAAAATCATTTGAACATGATCAGTTAACATAAATAACCTTTTTTTTTTGTATTTGAAATAACCACAATTTTCACATTTTTAAAGCTAAAGAATAAAGGAATTGTTGCTATTTTTCTTGGTTTAACCAATTTTAAAATTAAACTCAATAATCTGATAAAATAAAACAAAGTATAACTAAATTCATTTATAATTTCTATTACTGAAAAACTGTGTGTATTCAGTGTATTGTATATGTATAGAAAGAAAAATAAATAGGAAACTATTATACTAAGAGCTTAAAATAGCAAGACAGTAGTTCAAGGCAGTGTCGGACTTGGCTACCGTTAGGCCAACTGCTTGGGGCCACTTACGGAGGGAATAATGGGATAAAAAGATCTGCAAGTTACCAACCGCAGTATGTAATAAAACAATTTAAATATTAAAAACATTTGAAAAGCCCAAAATTATTGATGTTCTCTACATTATATTTTGATTCATGTTTGTTTGTTCTTCGGTCATTTTTAATACTACGATGGCCACTTTTTTAATATATTCGCGTTTTTGTTTGTAAATCTTTGTAAAAAAGCTTGGAGTGCCAAGATTGGAAAACTTAAAATATGGGCCTTGATAAAAGTTTTAACAGCCTCCTGTTAACACTTTTATTGTAAGCAAGGCCGTTATGGCGGGGGTGCAGCAGGTGCACTTGCACGGGGCGGCACTAATTAGGGGGCGGCATTTTGGGAAATAAAGGCTTTATTTGCGGCATTTCGGTAAAGAAAGTCCTTTTTTGGAAATTTTTAAAGCAGTGGGGGGCGGTATTGAAATAGTGTGGACTTTTTTTTGCTTTTCAAAAATTTTTGTAGGGGCGGCATTTTCCTTTTCTGCACGGGGTGACAAAAAACCCAGGAACGACACTGATGGTAAGGAAAATATTAAACATATGTATGTTTAAATTCAATAGTCTAAAAACATTTCTTTTTGTACAAAGCATTAATATAACTATGAATATACAAGTATCGATTTTAAGTCTTTTTTACTACTCGCGTGCACAAAGTAGTTACTTCTGCGCAATCTGCATTAAAAAATGAAACTGGTTATTAAAGAAACAACAAATAAAAGTCAAAACTGACAAATACTATTTGACGTTGAGAAATATTAGAATAAAAATAAATATATATTTAATTTTTCTAAGACACTCATAGAAAAAACATTGTTCCTAATACTTGCGCAAAGTGTCTTTCCTTATCATTTTGCGCACTTGCGCAAATTTCGTAAAGTGATATATCAGATTTATCGTTATGTAGATTTTTTTGCTGGTGTCATAAGATTGCAACAAATAAGAACTTTTTAATTATTTTTGACTTATTTCAAACGAAAATAATGCCGACCTTAACGACAAAACACAATTACACAACTATAATTTACATTATTTATTGACCTATTCTAATATATTGTGTATACAAATGTACTGACATTTTCTTCCACTCAAGTAAACTGTGAGGAATCACTATCAAAACTAAAAATTTGGAAGACGAAGCTAAGGTTAGCGATCCTACAAGATTTGCTAAAAGATAAAAATATAATATATTAAACATATTATGTAGAATAGGATTTTATAAAAAAATATACAATATTAGCGATAATTTAGGTTCTACTTTAAATTAATAAGTTTAAAATTTTTATGTTAATCCCCTTACTGCATACATACACAAAAAGTCTTTAGACACCATTTCAAGCACCATTTACTCCCTATGTATTTTTGTAAAATAGTTATCCAAATAACCAAATTTATAAAAAACCAAGATAATATTTAAAGCTTTATCGTATTTTTATATGTTTGGTTACATAGTGTAAGGAGACTTTTTGTGAGGACTGGATATTTAATATTTTATTATTTAAACTTAATTTTAAGTCTTACCATTTTTTTTTTTTTTTTTTTTGAGGGCTATTTTGAACTTTTGCTCCGGGGCCAAATGGTCCCCAGTCCGAAACTAGTTCAAGGTAAAATACATACATACATATTTTGTCTTTTTCTTTCCACTTAAACCATATTCAATTAGGTTAAATACAAAATCCATTTGTGTAAAGTATGTACTCATTTTAAAGTCGTAGGTAGCCAATTTTTGTTCGAAATGTTTCTTACTAATGACGAAATTGGTTGTATATAGGTTTTCTTAATAATTTTCAAAATACCCACACCGTTTATTTTTTCCTGCTTGTCAATTAAGTTTTGTTATAAGAGTACCTTTAAAATCCAATGAGGTAATGTTTTTACATTGCCCAGTAACATAGGCGCCGCGTCAGGATAACTTTCAAGGAAGTGTATATTTGCCGCCCGTGAGCTATTGCTATTGATTTGGCTGCTCCTGAATTTTTATAGGATACCCCGATCACATAAACGTAAAAAATATTTGAAGAACAAAAAAAAATCTTCACTTTAAAAACATCCTTATAAATATGCGGGTACTTCAATAAATATACAGGGTGCTAGGGAAATAGTCCTCGTAACTTTAGGATTCCTTACATTATATATATTATAAAGTTCATAATTTATGTCCCAAAAACTTTCGTTTACAAACATTATTTTCCTAAAACCCCGTGTTTCGCTCATCATAAATATAAATTTAAATTGTCCATGTAACCTATCATTATCATAATGTTATACAGGGTGCCCATTAACTTTACGGACAAATTTTAAGGCGTGATTCTTCGATAAAAGTAATAAAAAAGTCTTTCTATGACTATATGTCCTAAACGTCTTAGTTTTTGATCTTCAGGGTGTTAAAAATTAAAAAAAAGAAGATTCTTCATATCATCTTTTATAAAAATATAAATGTTAAAAAAATATATATAAAATACGTTTTCCAAAGATTAAAAGGTAGGTTTACAAAATATAAGAAAAAAACTAAATTTCTTTTAGTGTCGGGATAAATATTAAATAAAAAAAAGAAAAAGTAAGACGCCATTGGAGTTTCTTAAAGTAAAAATAAATTTTTAAACTCTGGTTTAATTTAAACAAATTTTATCTCGATTTATTAAAATTAATATAGGGTTTTCGGCTAAATTAACACTAACCTTTATACTTGACAACTTTTATTTTATACAGGTTATTCAAAAAATTGAAGGAGATGCTTTAATGGGCGAATCCTTGTTAAAAAATATGACAAAAAAATTAAAAACACGGGTCTCGAAATTTACAATGTTTAAGAAACATGGTGATACATTTTTAAAAAATTATTTTTTGAATAATTTTTAAAAAATATTTTCTCGATTCTTCTATCCCACTTCGTTTTCGATAAAAAAAAAAACTTTAATTGATACCAAAAATTAAGATCCATAAACACTACAAAATACAATTCAAAATAAAAAAAAAACAATTTTGGCTTAAGTAAATAAGAAAAATGACGGTTTTTAAAAACACGACTGCTAATTTATTTTAAGGTCAAATTTTTTTATTTTTTACCATTTTGTCTATGGGTACTTTGTAGAAGAAATTAAGGTGGCTTAATTTTTTCTCAAAAACAGAGCTAGATACGACAAAAATACAAGAGGTTAAGAACTTGTATATTTAGACACTTAATCAAATAACAAGTATTAAAGTTGCAAAAAGGTAGTGGCGTACATATTTTTGCCAATAATATTCGCTAAGATGCCCTCCGGGACGTCACTGATCTTATAATTTTAATGTATTTAGAACTAAATTAGCCTCTTAATACAACAAATATAGTTCCAAATTTGAAAAGAATCAAGTAAAGATTTTTAAATATTAAAATATATATATATTTTTTAAATTTATCACCCTGTATCCTAGAAACTGAGCATTTCCAGACCCATGTTTATGAAATTTTTTGTCATATTTTTTAACAAGGAATCGCCCATTATAATATCTCCGTTTTTTTAACGCCCTTTATAATGATTAAAAAAGCAAACCAAGTAATAGGGCGTACTTTTAACATGTCCACCTTATACTTTTGTTTGTTTGGGTACCGAGATACAAAAAGGAGGAGGCCCATTGTAGTATATCATGTTAAGTTGGAAGGGGGCCTCATATCGAGGGCAAGCAACTTTTACCCTGTCAAAATTTTTATAAGTTTAAGGGTAAAGGGGGCCTCATTTTGGAAGTGAGAACCCTTATTTTTATTTTTATTGTTGGTTGTAGAAAATTTTGAAAGAAAGATTGACTGAAAAAGGGCCTTAACTTTGCTTATCGCCCCGGGCCTTGATAGCTCTAGGTTCGCCACTGTGATCAAGCCGAGAAACTATTTGTATTTATTTACGTAAAAACTGTACATTCAATAAGAAAGTTGGAAAATTAAATAAATAAAAGGAAGGGAGTCAAGTGATACCTTGTTTTAAAGGCCATTAAACTACCTTTTTAAAATATTATACAGTTGGCATCTTTGTCTGGTATTTCTGGAAAAAATAAAAAATAAATAGTTGGGTATTAAACATAATTAAAGGTTGATTAAAATGTGAAAAAATAAAAATAATAATAATAATTTAATCAAATACCCTTACCCTTCAACAAGCTCTCTTCAAAAAAAGATAAAATATTCCAGCAGTGCCATTTAAAATTTGAAAGTATCAATCATTCCGGTTAGACTGTAAGTGATAGAACACAAGTAAATATTTAGATCAACTAATGTATATTTTTGTCAAATATCGATATACCAAATTTCACTTTTTGTTATTAAAAGCTAAAAAAATTGTTAAAAGAAAATTGCCTTTAAGAAACACCGGGTATAACCATTTTTTTAATATTACGTCATATAAAAGTATGATCAAATCACTGGTAATATTTTTATTTGGGTCAATGTTTAAATCATCATCAAAAAATTATATTATTAAATTTATTGTGATGTCTTAAACAAGAGATAAAACGAAGGAATATACAATTTATTATATTTATTATCTTTTTAGGTAAAAATTATTCTATTACATAAATAAACCAAAAATTTTGTTTTGGTCAAAAACAAGCTAGTAAAGAAAAGTAATGTGTTTGATTAACGTCATAATCTCTGATTTATTTTAGTAACACCAAAGACAATTATTGAAACTATTATTGTCTTTAGTAATACTTAAATCTGTATTTTGCAAAAAATAATTAGTAGTATCAATAAATACCTTGTACTTTTTAAAATATAACCTTCAATAAAAATATTTAGGAACTAAATGTGTAAGATATTTTCAGAATAGAGTCGGTGCAAACATTATAAGAGAGTGTTTACAATTCAGTTTTATTAAAATATAGTTTCTGATGAAAAATGTACTATATTAAAAGTTATATTATTTAATTTAAAAGTTAATAATATTTTAATAAATTAAATATATAATATTTCTTTATTTTAAGGCAATTTGAAAAATAAACTGTTTTGCTAATTATCACGTTATATGACACCTAAATAAGACGTGTTGGACAAAGAAAATAGGGGATCAAATTTCGTCAGAAGCAACTACAAAATATAAAAATACTAAAAATAGTTATATGAATACGTTAAAAAGTAGCATAATAGATTTTCCTCACTAATATTTAGTTCAAATCCCGCTTGAATGCCACTGGAGACATAAAATATACTGTACACCAAATAGTGCCTTCTAACAGGCAGGGTGCTTCCTAACTACAGTACGAAACTTCGGTGGATGACTTCTTATATTTTTTATGGACAAAAGTGTATATCAACCTATTTTTCAACTCGCTTCATTTCCGAGATACAAAGCGATAATTAGAAAAAAATGTGATTTTTTTAAATATCTTAAAAACCCCTTAACTGATTTAAATAAAATTTCGTACACCTATTTAATGTAATAAAGTACTTGAAATGCTGTATCTAGACTAGGGGTTTCCCAATATGTTTGGACTGTGACGCCTTTGGAAGCTTCCAATTGTCTTACGATGCCCTTAATGTGCCGAAAATTTGGGGGCCAACAAAAATATCATTGATGACCGAAAAAAGGTCATTTCCCTTTTACCAAGTCGTAAAAAGCAATTTGCCTTGTACTTAAAGACAAAAAATGTATTTTACTGTGTGGCGCCTATTTTATCACACGGGACCCTAGGATTCGAAAATAAAATTAATGAGCGAAAAAAGCTTTTCCTTTTTCTTGTTTCTGGCGCATCAACATGCGACGCCCCACGCAAGGGGCAAATATCAACTTATTGCATTATTATCCTGTATTGTATCAAAAATTGTTATTTTTCTTACTTACTAAGGTCGGGATTTTTTAATTTTGGATTTAATTTTATGTTGTTTATGGATACTTTTTAGAATGACTTAAAGTGGCTTTAGTTTTTTATCAGAAACGAAGCAAGATACGAAGAACATGCGAAAGACTAAAAAGCTGCATTTTCAATCGAATAATTGAAAAAAATATAAATATTTGATAGAGGATCAATGGCGTACCAATAATATGTTCTGTGATGACCACTGAAACGCCACTGGACCCCATAATCTTAATCAAGGTGAAGCTTTACAAGCGCTTTATTACATTTAATAAGTGTACCTTTGTGTATTTAAATCGGTTAAATGGTTTTTATATATTTAAAAATACCTATTTTTTTTAAATAAAAAATGATTATTTAGGTAGACTTATGTTCGTGACACTATTAGTTAATACGCAACGTATCTCAAGGACAGAATTTCTGTCTGCAAGTACGTTTGTTTTTTAACAAAACACCCTGTATATTTTACAAATTTTGACTCGTTATTAAATTCTACATGTATAATACATTACATTATTATTATATAAATAGTTATCATAAGCCTATTTTTAATAACATTATTTATTTTTTTTTTTTTTTGGTGCTTTTCCTTTGATGTAGAACAAGTTTAGGTGTATTTTTTATCAAGATTGGAAGATACTTTGCTTATTAAATATTTTGGTACTTTAAGAATGTTATTTAATATGTATCTTTTTATTTCTTTTTTAAAAAATGTTTTATCCTTAGTTACTTTCATAAAAATGTCCTTTTTTTTTAACTTTCATCTAAGTAATTTAACTTATTTGTTTTATTTTTACTATTTTTAATAGCATTTTAGTTTTTTTAGGATTTTTTTATATTCTTATTCTTCTTTTTCTAATTTAATTATTCGTTGGTATGGAATAAGCTTGTCTGATATTACGACGACTGGTGTTATTACTCGCTTTTTACATAAATTATTATATGTTATTATTATATTAAATGTCGGTAAAAAAAAATGTAGGTGGTACAACATAATCAGATGTATTATTTCCTTTATCGCGCCTATCTTTTTTCTAGTTTTGATGAAATCTGTGGGTGTTTTTAAGCAGTCAAGAGTCTCTCTAAGAGCAATTTTGAATTGCCTTTTATGCAAAGTAAATAAGACTTGTCTAATTTTTAGTATTATTTCCCGTTTTTTATAGGCTTCCAAATCACTTTTGTTTTGATAGGATTTTTTTCGTATCTATTTACATTGTTTCTCAGTTTAATTAGGAATAGTTAGAATAATAAATTTAACAAATAACTGAAATTTACCCCAAGTCTAAGCTGGAATACCATTAAGATAAAAAATAATTTTTGCTTATTTTAGATTTTAAAAAGTATATTTAGTGAACCCTGTTTTATAAAGTTAAAAAAAAATGTTAATTTTTGCTTGTAAGTATACTCTACTAAGCTATTCCAAATAGACAGATTTTACGGTTTTATTAGGAAAATTATAACGAAAATTAAATTCACCCATTTGTCTACTCGACAATTTTCGCTTGATTACAGCGACAATTGCATAGTAGAAATCGAAAATTGCACTGTCATGTTTTTATTTGTTAAATTTGACAACCACATCCTAACAACAGCATTGTTTATTTAAAATGTCAGTTTGGCTTTTTATAAATTTTGCAAACATTTTTGTATAAAATTGTCTCGTTTTTGGCACTGAATCTGTAGAGTTGTATTATTATTACTTCATTTGATAGTTTCACTTTCTTCGAGTAATTTTCTTCCTAAATTTCACTTGTGCATCAAAATAATTAGATAAGTCAGCTTTCAAGTGTTTTTCTTTTAAAAACTACTCTTGATTATTTTCACATTATGGCAAAAAGCCCTCCTTCTTCGGAGTCGAAATCTTTCACCAAAATATGAAAATGAACTCTAGTAGTTTTTAGGCAATATACGCTATTTGTATAAACAAATCCATAAGGCCTAAATCCGAATTACCTTACGATTATTCATGAGCCGGAAATCACCCATTTTACCCAAGTGCTTTTTTTCCAAATTTTTTAATTACCGCATTTCATTTTTATTATTTTCTAGGCGTAAGAACTATTTTAAATTTAGAAAAAACAAATTTGCCATTGAATTAAGTTTAGTAAGGTAATAAATCACTGAGGCTCCATTGGGTGAGAAGGTATAATACAATATACCCAATTACTGGGAGGTGCTGTTGATAGGTACTTTCTTTCTGTTATTGTTGGTTAATATGAGAACTGCGCTGTTATTGCAAGATCGCGAAACGACCATGACCTAACAACCTAAAAAAGTGTTTAAATGCGGGATCTAGGTACGAAAAGTAATTGAACAAATCGCCTACAATATTATCATTAAAAATAAAGTAGTATTGGCTTTTACTTTGACTACAGTACTCCGATTCTCCTCCTAGCAGTTTATCTGTATTATAAGCATCTGCGTACTCATACGCTGACGACACAAGCTCGGTATCCTTTTTAGCAAATTGCCTTGATGCCTTCACAACTGCTCGGCATGTCGGCAGCGGCACCCACCACTACCCAGCTGAATTCCTGTTTAGAGGAAACGTCACTATAACAGAACCGTATTTAATTTTTTTATTAAACATAAATTATGTATACAATATCAGCTAGAGACGGTCTAACGCGTGTAGAATACCAACAGGTAGACATTAAATAAATAATGTTGATAAAGCAATCTTTTGTCATAATGTTTAATCTGTTTAAAGGCAAAGGAGTCTTATGAGCATATTTTGCAAAAAAGTTAAATGGCATTAGAATCTATTGTATACTAACATTTTCCTGATAATTTAAAGATGTCGTAGCAATAAAATTTGTAAAACAATTAAAACCTTTGTTATATGTCAGTTTGACGAAAATAAAGCCGATAGTTGGTGTAGTAATATGGTATTAACAAAACATTAGTAACCTTAGCACTACCGCCTCATATCCAAACGCCCTGGGGTATTTTCACTACTAAAAAGAATATATTAATAGTTTAACAGGTTGGGTCCTAAAATAACGGAAACAAAAGGGCCAGTTTGGTTAAATTTACCTGAAAACAACAATTCTCCTCACATTTAAACGCATTAGATGTTGTATATTTGTTTGAAAATGTTTGCTTGTATCTGCTATGTGAAATATATATAGAATATTTTTGTTTTTTTTTCATAATAAATATTAATTTTAGGACTCTTTCCATTCCAGTTTTTGCTACTATGTACCTAATTAAAAAACAATTAATGCACTTTAGACGTAAGAAAGCTTTGTTTCAGTAGATGATAATTGTATTTAATGCAAAGCCAGAAGAGTTTAATGAACATTAAATTGTTTTGTCAAAAATTTAAATTGTTTTAACTGCCTGATAACCCAAGACAAAAGAGTTTATGCCTTATAAAAAATGTAAAACTTAACAAACTCATATACCAGGTTCATATAGCTGGCTAAAATTAAATGAAATCAGTTTGGAATCTAATGAGGTCATATTTTTTATTTGGCAAACATAAAACATAAAATTTAAATTTTCTCAAAACTATATCTCTCTTTTGCCTTTGCACGGTAGAATATGTTTGGATAAGGAATTTGTAGCTTCTCTTCGTACCATTAATAGGTGGACACCATGTGTAACGTATAACAAGGTACCTATAACTATCTATATTACCAACTGTGTTAAAAAATGTAACTTGTACTTACACTGTTATTTTATACAAAAATTTTAGTTTAAATATGAAAAACGGTTTTCACTTTAAAAGTACTAAAATGTTTTTATTAAACAAACAAGAGTGTCATGGATTCACATTTTGCTCCAAAAGTAATTACATAGGTAATATAAATTACGTATTTACACTTCTTAAGCTATTTCTTCGAGACTAATGCTCTTCGCACGTGGGTCGGTAAAACAGTGACGAGAACGCGATTTTACAGGCATCGACAGCACGTAGGCATATTAGCGTGTCCGATCTCAGCATTCCACGTCCTTTAGTAAACAAATGCAATACAGAACTGTTTTGTATTTAGTTTACAGTGTGTGATTCATATTGTAATTGTGTCTGGTTTTTACACAGAAAAATTAGTGTTTCGTCAAGAAATTTTTGTACCAAAGATCCAAGCAAACACTATTTGCCGGCAATATACATTTTTCATATTGGCATTGATGATAAAGCATTGGCAATTGGTGGCAATATTATGCCAACATCTAATATGCATTAAAAAGTTGACCCTAAATAAACACTCAATTGCCAATAAATTTTACATGCAGGCGAATTGCCGGTAAGCATACAAAAATGGCGGCATAACACTCCTGATTAAATAAAGGATGCCTTTTCGTTGCAGGCAAATAAATATTGGATTTTTGAAGGCAAACCTTTCACACATATTCATACTTTTCAAACCATATTATTAACATTGGTATTTAACTAACATTCGATCAATTGTTTTGATCTGTTTTATTTATAATGGCGGCTAAACAACATTATTTTATGTTTTTTTTACATAATTTAAAGGAAATGGCCTTTTCCTAACATTTTATTGATACAAATCATGCAAATAAAAATTAAGTCAAACAAAATGTTTATTATGTATTTTTGAGAGAATAAAAACAAAATGATAGTAAAATTAGCTAGGTTAATTTCGACCGAAGGTGATAAATTCAAATTTCCCGCTTAGCCGAAATACAAGATTTGACAATTTGACAGATGAGGCAACCTTGCTTTTGTTTGGCCACTTTGTGCAATTGTTTTCTACGTGGTTTTCTAGCTTTTTAGTTTCTTTTTTAAAGAAAAGAGTTTTCAGTAGACATATTTAAGTGTATTCATTACCTAATTAGTGTGTGTTGTGTAATTAATTGGTGATGGCTAGTCAAGAAGGCGGGTTATTCAAGTAGACAGTTTGTTTAAAACCTTTTAAATTTGTTTATTACCTAAAAAATTATATGAAATCAGGGAGTTGCCTTATTAAAAGTTTTAAAGACGTGTTAATAAAAAACTTATATATATATATATATATATATATATATATATTTAATAGTTTTTTTACATTTAACTCATTTAAAATATTTCTCCCTATGTTTTGGATCTGAAAATTGAGTGTAAGTGTCCCTTAAATACTTACTTTAAGTGTTTTCTTTTGATTTACCATCTTTTTTAATTTTATTACATACATTTTATTATGTTTTTTTGTTTATTGTTACGGTATATAAATTTATATATAAATTATATAATTTTTTTATTGATAAAGTTTTCCTGCCTTTTTTCTCATTTTTTCGATTACAAAATTCTAAATATGTTATTTAACTTTTTGGACATTCAACTTATAAAACTTGCAATACTTATTTAATAATAAATGCAATTATCCTTAACGCATTTTTTGCCAATAACTTATTACGCAGTTTTTCATCATAAATTATTAATGACGGATGCCATCACTTTATCTGCAACACGTGGCCTAATAACGGCCAATTGCCCAGTTTCGCGTGTCTTTGATTTTTGATACCTTTTTGCCAATGCACTGGCATTGCCATTAAAGAGTGTTGGCAATGCTAGTAAATTAAATGTACAACGCCGGCAAAAAATGTTATATGGGATGGACTTGTTTAATATTAGATTTGTGGACGGAGTTGAAAAACGTCCTGTACCTAAAAAATTATACTTTAAAAGAATATTTGCAAAAGATTACACAGAAAAAGCTTGGAATAAAATAGCAAAACAAGTCAACTTGTCAAGTAAAAAAATATTTAATTTTTTGTATGTAAAATTATGTTCGGTATGATTCAGGCTTTTGGGAAATTGTCTTAGAGAGCCCTATTATGGCACTCTTTGACACGGTAGGATAATCCAAAGGGAATATCGGCGCACTCCAATCGACGGTAAAAATTAACCATTAAACGTATGCTCGTCTCTGTACGGTGGTCGCCACTTCAAACACGAATATATGCGTACATACTGTCGAAAGCTCGTCGAATCTGGGTCTCGTCACTGTTTTACCGACCCATGTGCGGAGTGCCTTTTATACTCTGTTTGACAAGAAAAGATCTGCATATACCTTTGAACCTAAGTTAACCGCGCCAACTTTTCTACCTGAGATTTCCAATCATTCATTATTGCCGAGGATCTATTGAAAAATATTTATAATACTAAATAAGTTGACACTATTTCTTTCATTACTATTAATATTATACAGACTGTCCACGGATGGGGTTTACAAGAGGACAAATAAACCAAAAATTTATTTTTTCGAAAAAAAGTCACTCATCGTAACAATTTTTGCTTGTAAAAAATATCATTCACGAAGAGAAAACGTTGATTTTGTATACAGGGTTCACAAAAAATTAAAAAAATATTTTTCTCCAGGAATATTATACCTTTATTTTTAGTTTTTAAGCAAAATGTCATAACAAAATTTATGTGCTTTATTTAAAATAAAGCTTTAAATTTATAACAATAATAAAACAAAATTTTATTGAACTTCATCAATTGGCGAAAAAGCCTTGATCGTTTGATTCTTGTACAGCTGAACAGTTGTGTTGTGGAGAAATTTGGAGAAAGCAGAGGTGTTTGAAAAGCAAATTACAAGAGTTTTAGTTCATTTCATTATAAAATTTTAAAATAAATAATTTAGTACAAAATCAGTTTCATGAAACTTTTGATACTTCTGTAATAATAATAAAGTTATTTAAAATGCTATTTTTAATAAATTTTTTAAATTATATTTTGCTAAAAAATAAAATATAAAGGTAGTTTACTTCTGGACAGAAAAAACGTGTTTTTCAAGTTTTTACGTACCATGTATACAAAATCAACATTTTCTCTTCATGAATCATATACTTTTTACAAGCAAATATTTTTATGAAGAGTAGACTTTTCTCTAAAGATAATTTTTTCCATTTGTCCTTTTGTAAACCCCATCCGTGGACAGGCTGTATATTATATTAAACAATATAATATCATTACATTAATAAAGTGATCTCCTATGCACTGTCAAAAAAGATAATAAATAACATTTAAATTATTTTGCGTTGTAAATTAAACTAAACATTATTTAAATAATTTTGAAGCAAAGCTTTTAATATAATTAATATCAAAGAAGATGCAATAAATGCTAATTTTTTATTTGATATTAATTTTAAGGATTTTTTTTCTTGGTTTAAATATTAAAAACTATTTTAACAATGTTGTATTGCTTATATTTCAAATATAACAAATACATAATTCCTTGTGCTTAAAAAAATAAATAAAAATAAATGTGTTTTTGTCGACTGACAACAAATGGCACATTTTTGCATAAGCTACCATTGGGGACATACATACAGGGTGTCCGCTAATTAATGGTACACAGAGAAACTACAGATTCCTTATGCCAAAATTTTAAGATTTAACCACAAATACCTATATCCAAAAGTTAATAATAAGGAAGATACGAGGTGTCAAAGGAAAAAAAATATTTTAACTTTATTTTGATAATTTTTGATACATTTTAAATTTTTTTACTAAAACTTTATATCCGGGGGTTCTTTAACATAAACTAAATAGATTTGATATTATTTTTATGTGTTAACCAGAGTGGACTTACTTACGCTATTTAAATTTTTCTTAAACATCCTAATTTTTTGTGCCACACTATGCCATCTAAGTAAATCAGTAAACTCACCCATAGTTTCTACACAAAGAAGGTATACTTACAATTAGTGTAACCAAAAAATGCCTTTAAATAAGGGTATTTATTCATAACTACAATTGCCAGATGATGAACGAATTATTTAATGTGTTCTTTTATACTTTTGGTTGCACCAAACCACTAAAATTCAAATATCTTGAAAACAGCTTCCCGAGCCATTTTTACAAAGTATACCTCTTTTTGTGTAGAAAGCATATAGGAGTTTACTGGTTTACTTAGATGGTACATACAGAGTAGCACAAAAAGTTGGGACGTTTTAGATAAATTTAAATAGTGTAGCTAACTACATACAAATTAATATCAGATCAGAATAGCCTGTATGAAAAAACCCCTAGATACCGAGTTTCACTGAAATATTCGAAACGTTTTAAAAATTACCTAATAACCCTGTATCTTCCCTATTATCAACTTTGGGATATAGGTATGTTTGGTTAAATTTAATATTTTGATACAAGGAATCTGTGGTTTTTCTGTGTACCATTAATTAGCGGACACTCTGTATGTATGTGTGTTAAATTACAAAGTTTTTAGAAATCGGCAAAATCCGTTATACGGGGTTACAGAATGTTGTTAGGAAAAAAAAGAAAAGTTTATATAAATATGGGTACGCAAATGTTTTGTTCTCAAAATGCAGGGTCTAAAACTTAAAAAAAAAAGCGTAAAATAAATAGAAAAATTGCTTTTTAAGAAATGGAAATTAAATATAAGTGCCATTTTAACTTGAAAATCAAGAATTGTTTTCAAAAGAAGAGGGAATATGCCGAAAACGAAACGTGTCCGACTAAAAATGCTTTCAGATTCTCGATCAGCGCCTCAGAAAAACTCCATATACCAAAGTTCAATAAAATCAGCGATGTGTTCGGTTTGTAAATAATTACCTCCAATTCTAGCAAAAAACAAATTAATCTTTTATAAAAATTTTTAACGCTTTATTCATCATAACTAAAAAAAATGCTTCTAGCAAAGCAATTTCAAGTAAAGTTCACATCTAAGTCCGGGTCTGCAGATACCAACTTGTAGCGTTGCGCTTGCGTTTCTAGGGACGTTTCTCAATACACTGTGGTTGTCAGTGTAAAGTTAAAAGTGCCGCTTAAACTTGGCCACAATCGGTACAATGAACTTAATATCGGTAGAGAATAAAATAGACTCTACAAAAATACGCAATATACACAAAGAAAAAGGTGCTGGCCAAGTTGGTCACAAGTGCATTTTTAGTTCAGTTTTAACAGTGTAAATGCAGCTAGAAATTTTTTAAAGGTAAATCTAATTTTAGTTATAAAAATTATATAGTACACTTTTTTTCTAATTAGAGTGAGTATTACTGTAAGATAAGTTTAATTTGTAATTGTAATAAAACTTAAAAAGGAAAATATTACATATACTTAATATGTAACCTGTATATACTTTTTTAAATTCGTTATTATTTAAATTTGAGTTAATTAACGGATATTTTTTGATTAAAGTTATCATATAACCATTAATTCGAATAATATAAACATTTTACAGTATTTACGAAGGAAAAAATTCTCAGTTTCGCGATTAAAATTACTTATTATATTTCATGATTTTAGTTCTAATTTGAAAGTAGGTAAAATCTAAACATTCACTTTACTCACCAATTGCAACGAGACCCTAACCAGTGATGCCAAACAAAAAGATTGTACCAATAGAAACGATAAAATGTTCTGTTTGCTACAAGAGTACCGCTTAAAAGAAGCGTAATATCTATAGTGTGCGTTGTTTGCAAGTCGAAATTTTAAAACTTTGTTATGACTGTCGCTGTAGTTTTAAATGTTATATTTAATACCTTGCTAAATCATAATGCGAAAAATGCAAACCCTTCATTTACATACATTTTTCATTAGAAAGGTAGGATAATTTTATTATTTAAGTAGGTTATACTAGCTACTAGCCGTGTCTGGGTTAACACATATATCTTTTGGATTTAAGAAGCAATTATTTTAAAATTGGTAAAACATGTATTTTTATTTAAAAAAAAGATATGTAAAATACGGCAAATCAAATAATCTTTATCATACCTTTGGACTAAAAAGTATTTAATATATAAACACATTAAAAAATATAAATATTAAACCCACTTAAAGAAAAACCTATTGGAAAGATAATCATAATAAATTATAAAAGATTTGAAATTAAGTCGGTTAATAACATATTATGTACATAGTTTCATAAAATAAGTAATATAAAAAAAATTCTGAACCTTGATCATACTATTGCTATTTTAGAAATAAAATTTTAGCCAGCCATTATCGTATAATAGCTCGCATTCGCCATTTTATGCTATTATACCTGTCTAAAAGAATGTATTTTAAAGTACTAAATTTTGTACAACTGTTTCGCCTTTACCAACTCTGACATAGTCTACTATCTGCGTGCCTTAATGTACGAGGTGTAACTTGGCTTTGTGTAGCTTTCAGTAGGTCCAGTTATACTGGTAAAAGTGGTAAATATAGTCGATGTACGTTTGAAAATACCGATGGGTTTTTAAGATAATATGCTTAAAAATATTGTACAATTATGCTAAACCTAATCAATATTTTGAATGATATGGATTTGTCTACGTAATACAGATTGAATGAACGTATGACGTCAATTTTACCTTCCTTTGTCTAACAAATAACACATCCGTGAGTTATTAAGTAGTACTAAAGATTGATAGTAATAAAGCCACGCGGTCATCAGTTCTGTCTCACTTTCAATTAGTCCCATTTTTGTTGCTCGCACACTATTTAAACGACCCGTTTAGAGAGAAATAGTTGATTGCCGTTCTTATTTGAATGACGCTTGTGGTTTTTTTACTATTGATGTTTACTCTATCAATGTTTTAAATAAAATTATAACCTTACCAAATTGTTAAAGAAAACACTGTACAACAAAAAATGCTGAGTTGTAAAAAATATAATAAAAAAGTATTTGTTTCAGCTTTTGAAGGTAAATTTTCAACGTCTGAATCGACATTTTTTATTATTTTTAAATGTAGCCACTACATACTCGTAATATGGATTTTTTTGCTTTGCTGCTGCAAATGATAATTTAACTTTCATACTAAAATAATTGCTTTAGAAATTATCCTAATTTTTACACATTATGCCCAAGATAAGCATAAGCTAACATATGCCTAGTTCAAAAATATTTGTTAAATTCTAGTTTCTTGTTAAATATCCTTGCAATAAACCTGTAGTTGGTTGTTCCTAAAAAGATATAAATTCAGTTAAGAAATGTACTTTAACTTGACTAAAGGTATTTAAAAGTAATTTAGTTGTATCTACTTAAATAAAGTAATATTCAAAGTAATAAAAATTTGCATTATACAGGAGCTACTTCAAATTTAGAAAAACAAAACGGTTGAAATTTCGATAGAAGGTCAATGTCTTGGTATTAAGCAGTGGCGCAACTAGCCTCTGGTTTTTGGGGGTCTTAAGCCTCAGTTTATATACTAATACATTTTAAATGTCCAATAATTTTGGGGTGTTTTTCTAAACCAAAGCAAATATATAAAAAATACCGTTTCTACAAAAACCTGGAGGGAATATAAATGACTTATTTTTCAAAACACCTCTATCAAGTTCTTAAGCTACACCCCCAGTCACTTAAAAATACTAAATGGCAACACCCCTGATGTGGCACCTTTCTGGAAAGCTTATGAATAATGCTTTTCGTTGATCATAAAAAGTTGGGGTAAAATGAAATACTACCATTAAAGTTTAGAAAAATCGTACCTTATTATTAATTAAAAATGCCTACCAAAAATGTCCAATTAAATTATTAAAAAATAATTAAAATTGAATAATAAATTAAAATAATAATCCCTAACCCGCCCTTATGAAAATCTGGATAGGTTTAGTTAGTTCTTTTTCTGAATTTTGTCTAGAAAAAAGTAAAATCAACTGGTTTTAACAAAGAGCTAACTCGCCCTCAAAATATGTTCTGGTTAGTTCTGTTGCACAGGCGCTTAACTGTTGTTAAGCGCTTGTGCAACAGAACTAACTAGAACTGGGACTATTCGCATGCGCAGTGAAAAAGCAGCGTTCGCGGTAACTAAAATCCCGAATTTTTAGTAACAGTTCTGTGTTCGCGGGATTTTTGTTGAAACTAAAAGTTCAGTTCGGAATTTCATGCGCATTGTCGACATGGTCAGCTGTTTTCTGTTTTTGTGGTACAGAAATAAACCGTTGTATTACAGTTTATTTGTTTCTGCCACTTTTTATGCGAGTTAATATACCTGTTGAATATTTTTTTTATATTTTTGTTATTCGGAGCGTATATAAACAAAGGATTTTTAATTGTATTCCGTATGAATGTATGTATGCAATAAAATAAATAAAGATTTAATTAAAAAATATAGACAATATTAGAAGATTTTACCATTTCTTGTTGTTTGAATTTTATCTTTAGTTAAATACACATAATTATGTTAAAAACGAGAGGAGACAGGGAATCCCTCCTCTTTCGCCGAGAGACCTCGAGTGGCTTTCGACAGTGAAACAATTTACCTTTTTGTTTGAATTTAATTTTTTTTGTGTAGTATCCAATTTAACCATAAAAATCCTAACCAAAAGGCTAGGTTAGAATACATCCTCAGCTGTATAGAAAATCGTTCGCGGTAAATAAAAATTCCGAACTAATAAATAACTAGACATGCGTTTTAAAACAATTCTAAACCAGTTCGGTTCTGGTTCAGAATCGGTTCATTACTAGACCCGCGAACAAAGCTATTATACTCCCTGCAGATAAGGTTGCCATTTTTTAGAAAACCAAAAGCGGGAGGTCATTGTCACTGAGTTAAAAAAGGAGATTTTTTTTCCTGCGCATTCGCCATTACACCGTAAATTTAGAAATTTTATTACTTTCCTATATCCGCGAACAAAACCAAACATTGCCTGGAATATTACCAAGCGCCGCGCCACTGCGTATTAAAGCTAAGGAATATTTTCTTTGTTAGCTGCTTACAGTAGCTGTAAGCACTTTCATTTTTTCACAAACCAATGACGTCAGTCTTACAGCAGCCCACAGCAATTGTTAACGGCCTTGAGAGATGTCTATAACCACTGTACGTCTAACAGGTTGAAAAGCGAATTTGAGGTTAGGAGTCAAACAAAATTGACTAAATGTATACTAATAATAATAGTCTATGTCGTTGGTCTGTGTGGAAAACCATGTTAAGGATTAATTTAACTGCAATTGAAGATGTCAGAAAAGCGGGAGACATGTCAGAAAACCGGGAGACTCCCGCCCAAATCGGGAGGGTTGGCAACCCTACCTGCAGAGCTAACTCGCTCTCAAAATAATATCTGGTTAGTTCTGTTGTACAAGCGCTTAACAACCGTTAAGCGCTTATGCAACAGAACTAACCAGAACTTATTTTAAGGGCGAGTTAGCTCTGCAGGGAGTATTATTTTAATTTATTATTAGTTATTAACTTATTTTTACAATAATTTAATTGGACATTTTCTGGTATTCTTTATGAATAAGAAAGTATGACTTTTCTAAAATTTAAGGATAATATTTCATCTTAGCCCAACTTTTTTATGACCAACGAAAAGCATTTTTCATAAGCTTTCCAGAAAAGTGCCACATCAGGGGTGTTGCCATTTAAGATTTCTAAGTGACTGGGGGTGTAGCTTAAGGGGTTGATAGAGGTGTTTTGAAAAATACGTCATTTATATTCCCCCAAGTTTTATAGAAACGGTATTTTATATTTTTTGATATTTGCCTTGGTTTAGAAAATAGAGCCATTGTAAGTTTTAAAAATTTCACCCTGTATATAACTTTTCTTTTTAACATGCTGCTATTTTTTTAATAAGGATACTTTACTATTAAACCGTTCATCTGTTTTGTAATGGGGTTGGAACTGGCAAAACTGTCCTGCGACCAGGGAAATATCTTTAAATATTATCTATATACTTATCAAAACACATTTTTTTCTCAAAATAACAAAAGTTAGGTTTTAAATAATTTACCTTTATAGTCTCCCTTGGCTTCTACTTATGTGGGGATAACAAACTTTCAGTTTTTACAAAATGATGAAGGTCTACCGCTCATGGGCTCTCGGACTAAAAGTTAGTTGCTCTTTGGACCAATTCGTTACATTTTGTTTCAGTTAATAAACTTAAATATTTATCAGCGTGGCTTGAGGTAAATATATTTTTTAGTTTTAGGTTGAAATCATTAACCTCATAACTAAGGTAATTAAAAATTAATTATTTTTAAACTTTAAAAACTTCCTCTATTGTGTACCAGATTTAAGCTTTACTAGAACTTGCTGGTTTTTTACTTTTATTTTGTATTGTATCTATCATAGTAATATATTGCAAAATATTTTTTAAGTAATAAAACTTGCCACACCGGTATACGTATAATATAAGCGCTATTACAAAGTTATCTAGTTTATTAAAGTATTTTTAGATAATTTTTGCAAGGTTATTTTCAAGCATTTGCTATAACGTTGTATTAAACTAAAAACATTACTTAGCTTGCAAAAACTTATTAATGTATTTATAAGTTTAGTATAATTTTAGGTTTTAAGGAAGTACATAGATAATAGCCTCGATAAAAGCTTGTTTCGAGATGGAAATTTATAGATACGGTAAGAAATGTTTTTACCGCAAGATATTTTAGAATGAGTTATTGTAAAAAAGAAATTTTGATACCAATTGTTTTGAACGGTGCATTAACAAATATGCTTTATCATACCGGATTAAGCGTGAAGCCGTGAAACGACCGCTTCAGCGCCAGGTCCGAGGAGCGCAAATTGAAGGTGAAAATAAATAAAACTTAGATGTTTTTATATTGTTCGGTAATAGTTAACAAAAATCTACAAAGGGAGGGGCGATCAGTAAAAAAGTGAAAATGTTAAGGTATATCTTTTTTTTTCTCTTTAGTTTTTATTTATCCCAATGATGCATCGAGACAGGCGCAATATTAAGGTAAATGGGCGCAATGTTTAACGCTATAACCTTTGTTTTTTTGGTCTTCAATTTCAAGGGAAGAAACTTTTCTTCGCTTCAGTAAAAAAGAAAAAAGACCTTGGAGATCTGGCAGTAGCATTAATACAGAATTTTTTGAATGAATCGTTACGTCTTATAGGTCTAAAATAATAAAAACAGCTTTTTAATAATATGGCACATGCTCAAAGTTAAAAAATACATAAATTACTTTTAGAGAAAGCTATTAAAATATGCAGATAAAAACAAGTTGTATACACTATTCTTTGGCCGCTATAAATTGAGCAAAAACACCTAAAAATTATAGGCATGACGATATTATCAAAAAAACTATTCAGGATCGCATATGGAATTCTTAATTTACTGTGTTAAATATTTTAAAAATCCTTTTTCTTTCAAAAACAATTAAAAACCCAGAACCCAAAATCATTAAACAAAAATTAACTCCAGCAAATAGCTCCCTTTTTCGAACGTTGATTTGTTGATATTTTTGATGCTAGGGCACTTTCTTATATCTAACACATAGGTACTCCTCGGCAAATTGGAGAAATGTTAAAATTTTGTGTAAATACCTAATTTATAATCGTTATCATCAACATAATAATTTAACATGTAGATAAAAATATGTAAACAAATCAGCAGCGGGACTCCGTGCTCTATAGAATTCTACACCTCGCTTTCTATCGTAGATTTCTACTCAGCAGCGGAATTTCGTGCTCTATAGAATTCTACACCTTGCTTTCTATCGTGGATTTCTACTCGAAAACTCGATATTTGCACTTTTGATACTGTGTGTTACAACAGACTAAACATCGGAAATGATTGTAAAATGTCTATATGTGTACTAATACTTCTCTGTTTAACTGTGCAAGATGAAAAAGGGCACACATACAGCTGCGAATAAGATTTACTGAAACTCATTATTGAGCAATTGAGTTTTTAATTATTGTTTTTAACACGGAACAAAAAAGGGTTAGGTTTTAAATTGATTTTTATTTAATTTTATTCCCTTTTACTCTTGAAGTCAATTTTGGACTATGGCATTAGCAGTTATTATGTCTATCGGATATCGGATATTTTATAAAATTAAATTTTTCTGAAGAATAACTTAACTTTTTTTTCAAATAAATAGCTATCAATGATTTCTACTGTAAATAATTTTAATCAGTAAAGAGTATAGCAAAAATATGTGACCATTTTATCTAAACTAAAAATTCAATACCAAATTAGCCTTATACAATTGTGAGTCTTTGCAAAAATCAAGGTCACATTGGTTGGACAGTAAACACATAGCTACAACTAAAATTATATTTTTCTATCATTGTAAAAAACAATAAAATATTTTTTGCATTCTAATAACACAAAAACAACCAAATAAATAATATATTAATCATAGCAAACTAACGAACACCTAAATTTATTATTATGGGGTTATGTACGACTTTTTAAAATTTTGCTAGAATTCTACACGTTCGAAGACCTCGCTTATAGGCGACCAATTTGATCGACTTCAAGCGTGTTTTCTTAAACACAGAGTGCGAGTGAGGTAGAATGAAGTCGATTTGTAGAATACTACAGTACACGCTGCAGGTTGGTCGGAGGAGGAGCATTTGCCCTTTTTTTTGGACGACCAACCACGCATATTAAGAGTGATAAATAATGGTACCAGTACTTTTCTCTCATGAAAGCTGTTTGCAAAGCAGCAAGGCTGCCTCTAGTAGTTATAGAATCGAAAGAAGTGCCCGACTTCTACCAAACTTTTGTTTTTTGTAATTATACAATTTTTTTGGGAAATGGCTCATTTTTCCCAACATTATAGAACAGTCAAAATCAGTCGTCATGCCTTCTATCTAAAGTTAAGCAACAAATAGTGCAATTAATTGCATTTACACGTAACATAACAACATAATATTACACCACATAATATGTACCGGTATATCATAAAAAATATATTCCGTTATTTCCTATAGGTAAAAATAATACGTGATTACCGCATTTTTATTTATCATTATACACACTAGATATTAAAAGATTCTATACGACCTTCACCGACTATAATTTGTTCTTTTTACGTTATGTATATGAAGTGTAACATAATTACTCTGAACGATGGAATTAAAAATAGGTCGAGCGCTCAGACAGACTTATGTATATAAAAGAAAATAAATGTTTTCTTTGATGCTCATCTACAGAAAAAAATGTTACATATACCAAAGTTTACAGAAAATGTACTTGTACTATGACGAACCTGCCGCGCACTAGGCAGCCTGGCTGCAGAATAAGCCAATATTTGGCGCAACCTGTTGATGTCAGCCAACTTTAGCCCATCTTAAATTCGAGTAGGCTTCCTCAGCCAAGCTGCTATAGCTAGAAAACAAAAATATTGATTTCATTCTTAATCGTGTACAGACAAATAGTTTTTTATACTATCGTTACGAGATCTATATAATTTTTTTATAGTAAGGGAGCTCACGATGCTAAATGAGGATTTACTCGAGCGTCGTAGAGACCTATTGGGTTGCAGAGCTTAAATGATAAGAAAAAAAAGGTTATATGATGTATACCTGTTTATCGGCGGGGAAGCGGCAATATATTTTTTAAAATGTCAGAAAATACTGTTATTATTTCGGCTTGTGGAAGTCGTGCGAATTGTATCGAATTATATATTTTTTATCATCCTTAAATTATTTTCTTTAAAATAAAAAAATAGGCGCGCTTAAGAATGTCGAAATGATTTTGTTTACGACTTTGTAGCCCTCCACTTTTTTACATCACTTTCAAATTGTCAGGTTAGTGGAATATACACTATTTAGCAATTTCACCCTATCATAGAGCTACGGTTTCCCAGGACTTACAGTGGGTCGAAACCGACGCGATTTACGTTCGCCCAAAACAAATTTTTACTTAAATGCTGTTTCATTTAAAAGTTTATATTTAAGTTGGGCGAACGTAAATCGCGTCGGTTTCCGCCGACCGGCAGTCCTAGGAAACCGTAGCTGATAGATATATTTTACGATCGGCCTTGTATACGGGACTCATATTTGGTCAAGGTACTTAACCGGGTACAAGGTATCCTCCGGTTTATTAATCTGCCGCGCTGTAGTAAATCCCGAAATCCCCCTCTTGGGCTCCCCTACCATTATTATTTTGTCAAGCTTTAAAACTCTGTAATTTTCGTAGAATTAAAAGTGCGCTTATTATATGATACGATTCTTATAAAAGCTTCCAACCTTAAGTGTGCACATTTTTTTTATCTTTTACATTCCCTTATCTTGTAGTCGACTATCAGTCCTATTGCGAAGAATTTTCATACTGAATTCACTCACCATTTCAGCAGCTGCAGAACCTTTATGCTAATAATTGAAATAAAATACTCAGCTGCCCCATGTAAAAACACAGTAACACACACTTTTTCAGAATTTGAGTTATTATGATTAATGAAGTTACTGGGATTTTTTCTATCTTTCTACATAACAACGGTTAAAATCGGACAATAAATAACAAAGTTACAACATCTACCATATACAGTAACTACCTGTTTATAGTCAGTTTCTCCAAGAAAAACCCAGTAACCACATTGAACTTACTGTGTTTTTGCATGGTGAATTTGGTTACAGTGTCTTAGTTCGCAAATTATAATACGAAATTTTTTACGAAAACACAGTAAATACACAGTACATTTAATTTTTTTATAGTAAAAATCTAATATAAAGTTTCCCAAGCAATAACACAGTAAGTGAAGTTAATTTATTTTTGTCCAGAAAAAGACAAAATAAAATATTGGTTCATTAAGACCGTACATCCATAAATGTATATTTACTGTACAGTAAATGTCTAATAATATGATAAAAAGAAATCCTAATTATTGTAAAATAGAAACTTACAGAAAAGTCTTACGAGAAAGGAAAATTTCTATGCTTCCATCTAAGTATTCATACCGCCATATATGAAAGCGCCGCTTTAATCCAGCCTGTCAATGCCAATATGTTTCGGGTGTCGGTCTGGGCAAAAGTATCACTTTTTTGTCGAACAAGTTTACCATAATGTTTTACATGCAATTTTTAAAAATTTTGCCAAAAATGGTAAGTGTTACAGTCATAAAAACAATAAGACTCAAACACATGTTTCGGGTATTGGACTAGGCGGGTTACGTGACTGTAACCCCTTGCGATTTTTGGTACAATGTTTAGAAATTGCATATAAATTATTGTGGTAAACTTGTCCGACAAGAAAGTGACGCGTTTGCCGATCCCGACATCCAAAACATTTGACATTGACGGGCTGGGTAAAAACGCCGCTTTCATGTGAATATTTGTGGTAGCCTCGTTAAAAGGAACCACCCTAAAAGGTTTTAAAAGTGTTTTTTTAACATTTTTCTTAATTATTTTAATTATATACTTTTGTTAAAAAAATAGTTCACTTTTATTTTTGGTACCTATAAAATCATATTTTGCTAAGCATACAAACACATTGTTTACTTGTTCAGCTTTTTACCACGTAAAAACACAGTACTTAATATCATATAATGTGTTAACATATTCAAATAATTATTATCATCAAATTTTAGTAAGTGGAGTTGCTGTGTTTTTCGTATAAAATATTTTGTAAATGCTATTAAACAATGTTTTATAGGGGCTATACTTTATTTTTAAAAATAAATACATATTTTGCATATAAAAAGGTTAAAGGGCCAACAAATAATATACTTACCAAAAATTGTGGCCATAGAGTTTATAGTTTCGGAAAGACAAAACATTAAAAAATACCTAATTTTATCAAAAGTAACTTTTTAAACAGTTACTGCGTTTTTGCTTGGGATAGCCGTAACTGCTATAATTATCCAGATCTAACATTTACTTACTAAATTATTCAAATAATTCTCGGCTATAGGTTTCTTCTTATACGAACAAAAAGGAACTTGAAATCCCAGAAGACATGAAATCAGTGCCGGATTAAGACTATCTGATGCCTTAAGCAATTCACCCCTGTGGGGCCTCCAAGCATGCTAATTTTAAAAAGGTTCTCACGTTTTTAAAACACAAACAAAATTTAATTAGCGTATACAATTTTTGGTGAGCAAAAAAAAAGAAAACAAAATTTAGTTTGTTTCTTTAGTACATTTTATGGTGACCCCCACAACGTGATGCCCTAAGCAATTGCTTAATTTGCTTATAGGTTAATCCGGCACTGCTGCTATTTAACGCTTTACTTAGCTGATACATGTACAATGTACAGTAGAACAGAGTTTTACACGTAGTTCTACATGCTTAATAAAACAGAATTAATTTAAATATTAATATTAGCGAAAACCATTAAAAACTATTTTACTAGAGGACGCGCGTCCTCCCCTTCTACCAATCAGCATGCACCATTATCCTTAAGTGCCAAACTAGTTCTGGTTAGTCCAATTTGATCTTGTTTTTTTTTGTATATGTAACAAGACTACGCACATGGATTATTTCGTTATCGACTTTCGAGGCCAACGAATTTTACCACGTGAAATTTTATACCGGGGAAAGGGCAACTAGTGTATTCCTTTTACCTTGTAGAATCGTTCTCAACCGTTCTCTGAATTGTCAATAGTGTGAAGAACGGTTCTACAACATGAAAAAATTGTAAAAGAAACACTTATGGGGTCGTTTCGGGCGGTTCTGGAGCATAAAAGGAATACAGCAATTACGTCGCTTCTGGGGTAAGTAAAGCGCCAAAAATAGAATATAATATATTTCGTCAATGTTGGAAGATGGCAAAGCAATGGTATAAAAGTATATTGTTTCTATTTTTGTGTTCGCAATATTATTGTTTTTTCTTTGTAATAATGCTAAAAGCTTAGAATTTAAATTATTAGTAACTAGCTGACCCGTGCCCACTTCGTTGGGCGTTAATTAAATTTTTCTTCTATATTTTTGTTTAATCATAATAAAATATAGCCTATAGCATTCCTGAATGGTGTAGCTTACCAATTGTGAAAGAATTTTCACGATCGGTTCAGTAGTACCGAAAATTAGCCCGTTACAAACAAACAATTAAAGTTACAAACTTTACCGCTTTATTTACAACATTAGTAAAAATAAATATTGAAAAAAGTCTACTAAAAATAGGTAAACTCGTTGTTTTTTTCTTATCTATTTTCATTTAAAAAATTCTTCAACCGCAGAGAATAAAACTCGGGCCGCCCGCGTGACAGGCAAGCATTCTACCACTGGAACACCGGTGCTTACACATGCATAACCTCTTTATAATATTAGCAGAGATTGATATACATATGTCATTATTTTTCTCTGACATTTATGTTTAATCATTATAAAATATAGCCTATAGCACCCCTGAATAGTGTAGCTTTTTAATTGTGAAAGAGTTTTTATGATTGGTTTAGTATTTCCAAAGATTAGCCCTTACAAATTAATAGTTTAACCAAGATAGCCGACCGGTGCCCACTTCGTTGGACATTAATATCTGAACTTTTGTTTAATTATAATAAAATATAGCCCATAACACTCCTAAATAGCGTAGCTTTCTGATTGTAAAAGAATTTTTATGATCGGTTTAGTGTTTTCAAAGATTTGCGGCTACAAACAAACAAAGTTACAAACTTTACCTCTTTTTTGTTTTTTGCCCTTTCGGGGTCATCCCACCCAGGCCCGACGACCGCCCCCTAGGTGGTGCACTGCAGCCTGAAGGCTTATTGTAACTTGACCCCTACTCCTTCCCATTCACACACCATTCATTCCATAACTTGGATGGTTGTTGCTCGGTCCGTTCGTTCACCCCCGAGCAGAACACCGCGTGCCGTTGCCCAAAACCGACAACGCCGGTTACCCATCCAAATTATGGGCGCGCACTTCACTGCTTAACTCCGGAGATCGACGCTGCCGATACAACCGGAGCAGCCACAAGCGCGCCCAACTTTACCTCTTTATAATATGAGTATATATAAAAAGAGAAATATCAATGGTGTATTTACAATTTCTTTTTTTCCTTTTTTTTTGTAATTAATTTTACTCGATTTCCTAAGCTTTCTTTAGTAAGATGCTACTTTAATGTATATACGTTTTTTGTTGCCGTGTTCGAGTGACGGATCGCGCGCGGAGTCAGACTATCCGCTTTAGCGCCATTTTGAGGTCTCTGTAAAAAAATATAAATATTAAAGATGCAGTTTTGTGAGGTGTGACTTTTTAGAAAATTTCCTCTCTTTTCAGTTTTTTTCTCAAATTTTAAATATTTTTAACAGTTTTCGAGATTATAGAGAATTATTGTAAGTTGCCTTATTAAGCTCGGGAATTATTAATACCGTTGTTATTTAAATAGTGCTCGTACCCATAATTTAGAGTTATTGCAAATCATGTTGCCAGTACCATTAACCTAAAAAAAAGGAAAAAATTTAGTAGATGTTCTTTACTGTTTTGTGTTGTAGGGTTTTGTTTAACACAATTACTGAAATATATTTGAAAAAGCAAGGTTTTAAGTAATTCTACTTCTAAAAACTTTTCAACTTTGTTGTCGGCAGCCGTTCGGTTAGACGAACAGCTCCGAAGTTAAAATAAGACCAAAATAAGACAGGACCTAAAACCGACATAAATAAAGCCAGGCACTATACTTATTAAGGGAGTCCTTATCCTACCATGCATCTGCGCAAGCTCAAATGTCAAAATAAGGCCGGTATTATTAGTGCCTAGCTTTACTTCACTCGACTTCGACTTTTTTGTTCCTAAAATTGTCCATAACTTTTACAATTTTTATCGGCCCCTTGTGGGACTTTTCCTTAAACCTATTACATAACATTTCGAATCGAATGACACCTTCCTCGTAATTTTCGGAGAATATACCTAAATTTCCCTGAACTATAAATTAAATTTGCTTTATACAATTTTATTTAGTACTATATTTTTTATTAAAATCATCTACATCCATGTACTCTTGTTTTTGCGTATTTTTTTCAGGTTTTCTTTTTTTTATGATATTAGAAAAGCAAACTAACTAACATAATCGCTGTAATAGTATACATACAAATACACTATAATATATGGGAGAAGTGAGTCATCAAAATCTAGTTTCATCCAAATGACTGAGCGTTGGTTTCGTTACTCATTCGTTTATTTATTTACATACTGGATTGCGTTTGAAAGTGCTTTAAATATTTTATATTGTTCCTTATTTGCGTTTCAATACTTCCTAACTCCATTTCAAAATAAAGTTACTTAAAAATAGTTTTTTATTTAAAAAGCTTGAATAGATTGTTTAGAATTAAACGGGCCTAAGCAGTTTATTAATTTTAAAATCATATAATTTTGTTTTTTGGGCTATAATTCAAAGCTTAAACTTACACAAGTACATTTTGTTAAATAGGATTGGCTTTTCGTGAGAAAAATAAAAGTCTATAAACATTTGTTATAACTTGACAAAACCGATATTGATTAAGCGTATCAAGATGGTACAAGGTATATGAATTTATAGCTACCTATTGCTTTTAAACATCACCATTTGATTTTATAACAAAAACACATATATGTATAACCTTTACTACATGATGTTCTTTTTATTTTTCAGATAAAAATGGCCCACAAAAAGGAATATAGGGAAGCAATAACAAACGATGGGATCAACTGAATCTAGTATGATGCCTGAAATAGGTGCCATTAAGTCAATTCCTGACATTGAATCATCGTCAGCAAAAGACTCAAAAATGTGTGATAATTTTAAATCAAAACAAAGTAAATGCAATGAACTTGATAAAGACGAAATAAATAATTTAAATGATGGTGAAGATTCGGCGACTGAAAGTCTGCCAGCCCCAGAAGAACTTACAGAGGAACCTCATGATCGATCAGATGGTTCCGATTCGGGGCTTGGCTCAGAAATTGCTGAAGAACGCACATCTGATATTCCTCCAAATGAAAATAACTTTGGAGAAAGTGATACTGAAACGTCGTTTGGTAATGACTTTTGAATATTTTTTTAGTTAAAATAATTTTAATAAATCGTTGACGACAACAAATTTAAACTTAATATTAGAAAATTAAAATAACATACAACAGGCAGTTTTGCTTAATTTAGAAAAGAACAACCAGGAAAATATTTAAACAGTATAATTTTTGCGTTTTAAAAATCCAGCTAAGTAACAATAACAAATGCGTCTGTTTACATTTTTAGGTTAACATCTTTTTGTAGAATATACATATAAATAAAAGACTAGCCGACCCGTTGGGCGTTAATTATATTTTTCCGCTGATTTGATATACATATGCCATTAATTTTTTCTGAAGTTTTTGTTTAATCATAATAAACTATAGCCTATTGGACTCCTGAAAATAGTATCTTTGTGATTGTAAAAGGATTTTCATGATAAATATTAGCCCTTACAAACAAATAATCAAAGCTACGAACTGTACCTCTTCATAATATTAGTATAGACTAGTATGGATGGAGGTACCTACCTAATAAAAACAAACTGTATTTCTGCAACATCGACATACCCTCACATAACCTCTAATTGATCGCATTAAAACATTTGTAATTTTTTACAATACAATAAATTTAAGGCAATAATAAACCATATTAATAATAAAAAGTAAAATATCTTAAATATACTTTAAATAAACATATTTCAATGAAAAATACTAATAACTTGCGTGATGCGGAGTGTTTCTTCAAGTAAGACCGCGTTAAACTGACTAAAATCAGCTGGGAAATAAAAATGGCTGACTTTTTATTTTTGTTGGCATTAACAACTCGATAAATTGACAGGAAAACTAAGTGCTTTTTGATTTATGCAATTATTTTGAAAACATTATATTTATTTATTAATCCCGAAAATCCTGAAATCTAAGAAATTTAATCCCGAAAACTTCGGGACTGTAAAAGGGCAGGATCCCGGGATTGTATCACCTAATTATGTACAACTACTTTTATATTATTTTTTTTGTCAAATGTGTCTTAATCATAATCAAAAATAAATCCTTTTATGTATCTAAATTTAATTAATATGTTAGCTTTAAAAAATATTTACCTATTATGTTAATATGAAATAATTTTTAATAATAACTAAGCAAAACAATTTCCCAATTTAAGACTTTATATTATACACAATTGGTAGGTTTGATACTTAAACAACTTCAAGTTAAACATTAAAGGTATATCTTTAATAACAATTTTATTTTAATTTTATACCGTAATTAAAAAATATAGGTTTTTCTATGTCTTGGTTCTTAAAAATTTACATTTTTATCATTGGTTTTTGTATTCATTCTACAGTGTGTCCCAGGATAGGTGTTACAAGAGGACAAATGGACCAAACATTTTTGAATTTTAAAACGAAATTTTGGGAAAACTGGTTGTATGATTCAAAACTAATAAATACAAAATTTTACTTTAATTGGTATTATACAGGGCGAATTATAACTAATAATATGTAAAAAGCATGGGAACTAACTACTTTTATTTAAATTATAACAAAATTGTTAATGTAAACGTTGTAGAGAATTGAATTTTATGTCACAATTTGATGTTAAAGCATAAAAGTAAAAAAAAAAGTTGTTGTCAATTTTTTACATTACGCATTACAACTTAAATAATGGGCAAGAGAGGGAAAAAATTAAACGAAAATTTAATAAGTTTATTTTGTTTGTTAATTCGATGCCTTAATCCAAGTATTTTAAAACTGTTCTTTTATTTTTTAATTCTTTAACTTTAAATTTTGGCATAAAATTTAATTCTCTACAACATTTACTTTTACAATTTTGTCCTATTTTTAAAAATAAAGGTGCTTAACTCTAGGTCTTTTTTCTATTTTTAGTTATAATTATCCCTGTATATTACCAATCGGGGTAAAATTTTGTATTTATCAGTTTTGGACCATGCGACCAGTTTTCCCAAAAGAACGTTTAAAAATTCCAAAATTTTTGGTCCATTTGTCCTCTTGTAACACCTATCCTGGGACACACTGTATATTCTATTTTGTTGTTGGCTTCTTCATACTTTTTGTTGCAAACAAGCCTCGGTAAAAAACAAAAATGCATTTTGCAACCAGTGCATAAATATAATAAAGTAATTTTTGGCACTCCAGAATAAACATTGAAATCGTTCTGAAATTTTTTATTTATGAAAGTAGAAACAAAATTATACTACCGCATTCTGAAATGGTTTCTATTCTATGAGTGTGAAAATTTTATGAGTTACTACTTAGCCCAGTTTTATAATAATAATAATATGTAATAATTTAATATATGGTTAAAATATTTTTTCTTTATAGAGCACTTATTTTTATCAAAAGCAATAAAAAGTCCATTTGGATTATAAAAAGAGAAACTGAAATTTCTTGTTTAAGATAATTTCTCACTTACATATCTAAGCACTAAATGCTGGTGCAATTATTTTCTTAGAGCTCTCTCAACCTATTTATTTACCCTTGATTTATAAATAAATCTAAAAGAAACCGTGCAATTTAAAGTAAATATCTACATTTCAAGGCTATTTTGGCCGTCATTAACTAAGTAACGAAAGTTATTTTGTTGGTACTTAAGCCATCCTATTCTCCTTTTGTGACCTGATTTGTACTAAAATTTGTCAACATTCATTGACATGACATGCAAAAGATATGATAAAGTCTTCCCACTGGTCAATTTTATTGGTATAGTATCCCCCGTAGATAATTTATTTATCGGCAAATCTTTTGAAGTCGGCAAAAACAGAAGCTGACTTGATTTTTTTTCGTATAATTAAATAAATGTATTACCGTTAAAAATACTTTACAATTAAAGAAATATAAAACAGGCAGGGGCGGTAATAGAAGGGGGGCATGGGCTCCATTTTTTAATTTTTTTTTTGCTCTTCAAATAATTTGAAAATTTGATTGATTTTTGTTTTTTGGCACCTCACACACTTTTCTCAGTGGCCTATGGCCGCCCCCTTAGAAAGTCGATATGACCGCCCCTGAAAACAGGAGTCACAAATACTTAATAAAATAAGTACAATCAATAAAAAAGCAGGTAATTTAACATTTAATAAAAAGAACCGCACAAACGAGATTTGCATCTGAAAAAACCCAAGTCCGACCAGTATTACGGCCGGCATAGACATGGAAAAAAATCAACAAGAGCATTACCCCATATCTTTTTAAATGGAGCTAGTAGATAAAAAAAGACACTGACCGTTTACTTTTTCTTCTACAACGAAGCCTTGGTGGAAAGATATTAGTCCGGTTAAATATGGGTAAAATGAAATATCGGCTAGTATGAATTTTTACCCAATAATATGTTTTTCAGTTTATTAAGAACAGCAGGTAGTTTGTACGTAAAAATATTTGTAATTAAATTAATATTTCTATTCATTTCTAAGCATAATTATGAAAAAACAGTTAAATTTAATTATTTAAATGACAAAACCTAATACATCTAAACTAAATCTGTGGCGCTTTTCAAAAAGGTAAACAAGTGAAATATCGATATATTTAAAAATGGCCATGGGTATTTCGGAATCAATGTAACATAGTTTTAATAATTTATTTTTATTTTTGCCATTATCGAATGAAAATGGTTTTTAACCACTTTTTTGCGGTAATGCAAAAACTACATATTACTAAAGTATACAGCTTTAGTGACATTTTCGAAATAAAAGTCGATTGCTCTAAATCCTATAAAATGTATCTTATTAAGCTAAAAACCTCCTGTTAAAATTTATATTTTGGCTAATTTTGTCATTTTGTTTTTTTTTAGAAAGGATAAATCATGATCCTTTAAGCGACTGCCCTAAAGATGACATAGATTCATCAGTTTCTAATAGTCCGAAACCGGTATTCGATTTAGCAGCTTTTCTTAAAAAGCAACCCACAAAAAGTAGTCTTAAAAGAAAGCTTCCTGCAGATATGGAAGGTACCCAACCTAAAGTTAAGAAAAACGAGGAATTACATTTGATGGAGTAACAGTTTTTTATTTTCCGAGAGCACAAGGTTTTACCTGCGTACCTTCCCAAGGAGGATCGACGTTAGGTATGGGCGTTCAGCATTCTCAGGTTAAGAAATTCTCTATCGTAGAGCATGCCAACGAACAACGTAGAATACATCGACAACTTCTTCAGCAACTAAGGTATGTGTAAATTTAATTATTGTGTAGTGTCGGTAATATATGGGTCTTTATTAAAAACGGCGTTAATTGCTTAAATATATTTATTATATTAGGATATGCTTAATTTATGGATAAGTCAACGTTTTCTGTACAAAAAAACTTTACGTTTTTAAGGCTCTACCAATGGGCGGGAACGCCCAATGGGTTAGATAACACTGCCCGCATCGGGTTGACAACGCCGCCCACCAATTTAGATATTTTTTACCATAAAATATATTTTTAAAATTAATTAAACCTAATATTTATTATAGACCTTAGACATTTTTTTTCTTTTACATAAAAAAACCTTAAGGGTAAAACCCAACATAAAAAAATATATTTTAAACATATTTTCTATAAAGATAATAAAGATTAATTACATTATTGTTATTATTAAGAAAATATTAGCTAAGTTAGCATAATACCTTTAATGTTTGTATTCAGTGTTAGATATCGAATCGATTAGAAGTTGCGTTTAGAAACTATGACGGTGGACGGCGTTACCCGCTGGGCGGGTTTTTTCGGTTCCCCCTTTATCATATAAGTCCAAGAACTCTGGCTTGTTTTAATACCGTTTTTGCTACAGGTAAAAGGTAATAATTAGATAAAAAGGAATACATTGCGGGTGTTTCTAGTTGGTTGTTCCCCTATAGCTTTTTACCTTTTAAGATATAAAAATCAAGTTTGATGTGTTGATATTTGCCATTAATGTGTATCCGCTATAATTTTATTTTATTTTGATACTACATAAAATTCTAAATAAAACTTATTTTCTGACACTTCTGCTATCAAAAATTTAATTTTTTAAATTTCAATCTAGACTGCCCTGATTATGCAAACGGTTAATTTTAAGTCTAGTACCAGAAAGCAAAATTATCATGTCAAAACTTTTTTTTAATGTAACTTTGGTATATGTAAAAAAAAACATTTTACTTCGAATAATTTGGTACCGAATATGTATGTTTGTCAAGTTAAACTTTTTCCACAGAACACTTAATAAATTAATAATTTTGTCATTTAGTGTAATTCTTGTTTAGAATTGTCTTTTGAAAAAGACACTTTTTAGAAATATCGCCTATATAGTAACAAATTATTCGGAATAAAATGCTCTTTAAGATATGGTAACAAGTCACCATAGATTTATTAAAAAAAGGAAATGCGACCGTAAATAGGATTTTGTAGACTTTTACTTTGCCTTAAAAATGTCGTAAAAGAATAAATCAGTTCATTTTATTTTTCCGTAGCAACTTGACTTAAAATTAATCCTTTTAGCTTAATCATAGCGATCTAGATTAAAATAAAAAAATAATAATAATACATTTTTGACCACAGAAGTGTCAAAAAATAAATAAATGTGAGATGTGCTATTTAAAATTAGTAAGTAGCAGTTATTGTCGGGTAAACCGAAAGTAATAGAAAGCAAGTTAAAGATATACGTTCCAAATTTTATTTGTCACCTTAAAAATTTAAAAAGTTAGGCGTGAACCTCCTTTGAGACACAGCCGGTATATGTATCATATTATTTTTGTATACCTAAAAACAAAAATAAGCAATACCAGCAACCCTTGATATGAAACAACCCAAGCGCTAATGGTTGCGTATAATAATAATTTAATAAAAAAGAATTTAAGTGATTTACACATAGTGTCTATAAATTCAAAGTAAATGAACTATAATTTTAGGAAGTTGTAGGTAGTCTTAAACTATATTTATATTTGTAAAATAATATTATAGAATTTTTGTAATTTTAACGGTATTTTCTTTAATTTCAGAATAGAAAGAAATGCTACTGGTGGTGTCGTTGCCTCTTCTAGTGACGATAGTGACAGTGAAGATGAAATTAGCGACGCCTCAGAATCTGAAATGGATTTAGACAACTATTATTTTCTTCAGCCTGTTCCCACTAGACAAAGGCGAGCTCTTTTGAGGGCAGCTGGAGTAAGAAAAATAGATTCTGTTGAAAAGGATGAATGCCGAAATATTCGTTCTTCTCGAGAATTTTGCGGTTGCGGATGCAAAGGTTACTGTGATCCAGACACTTGTTCATGTAGCCAAGCTGGTATTAAATGCCAAGTGGACAGATTAAATTTTCCTTGTGGTTGTACTAGGGATAATTGTGGAAATTCCTCTGGTCGAATTGAATTTAACCCCGTTAGAGTGCGAACGCACTTTATTCACACACTTATGCGACTAGAGCTGGAAAAGAAACAAGAAGAGGAAATAAAAGAAAAGAAAGACAGTTGGATGAATAACGAAAGATTACTCTCCCACAATTATCAAAAGGAGGACCAATCCCATCATCAATCTTGTAAAGTAGATGTAAATAAATGTAGCGGTAGTTTACTCAGAGACATTAGTTTAAATGCGCACATAGAAGTGGAAAATTGTGTAAATAATGGTAGTTTTACCAATCTTCATTATGGTGCTCCAGGAGAAGGACCTGGTTCTTTGACGCACAGCCCTTCAACGTCATTTGCCGAACTTCCTGCACGGGAGGACTCATTAGATCTCTATACCTTTCGCGAAAACTGCTACGGAGAAGAAAATGAAAGGAAGCACCAACAGGTTGGTAAATTTTAATAGATAGTTCTTTTTATTTAAAATTTTTATTATTAAGAACCCTACAACATATTTTTACTTTAGTATGCAAAATATGTAATATCAACTAGAATATTTTTGTATCTGTCTGGATAATTAATAAATCTTTTTTCCTAATGTATTGGTAACAAAAAAAACTGTGGTTATTCAAATACATACTGGTATAATATTTTAAAGTAAAAAAATATATATATTATTACAGACTCTTTAAATTGTATTGTTATCGTTCTAATTTAGAAAAACATAAATTAACAATGATGTTAAACAGATATGTTCACGAAATAAAATGAATTTATAAAAATAAATATTTGATAGTTATTAAATTAAAGCAAATATAAAATTATGCAAAAAAATACTTTTAAAAAGTATAATACAAATAGCTAATGCGCTTTAATTCACTTTGTTTATTATTTAAAATTTATTTTTAATACACTTTTATAAATATTTTTAACAAAAATATAATGTGTGATAGTGGTACGCGTTTATTTTTTATCTCAAAGCAAAAAATTATTGGTCAATTGTATTATTTTTATGTATATTTACTAAGTTATCTCAACTTATGTTACTCTATTTTGTTAGCTTATTATCCCTTAGGATTATTGTAACCCTTTTAACAGTTATGAGCAAATAGCATAAAAGTTAATAATTTTTACAGTGGCAATACTTGATATTGTAAATATCGTAAGTTTTAACGTAAATTGCTTTAAAGATGTTAGATAGAAAAGGTATTTATAAAAATATGTTTCAAGAGATCTGCTAATTATATACGTTTTCAATTTTAAATCGATTGTTTTTCCAATAAAACTGTCAAAACATTTAAATGTAAATACCTCTTTTTTGTTTGTCGATTTTTGAAAATGCCTAAGATTTCTCAAACACAAAAATGTAAAAAGTACTTTTACGATACTTTCAGATAGCATAGCATACTAAGTGCCTTTTGGTTCATGCGAGTTAAAAATACGTTTGTTTAAACCTAGAAGAGTCAAAAAAATGTTTACCTCGTATAATGCCGGTCGACAATAGCCCAGTCCTCTTAATTTTAAAAATAAAACAAAAAGTGTTAAAGAAAGAAAATTTTGTAAATTTAAATTAGGGAAATGGGCAAAAATAAATTCCCCGATTCAGTCGATCTAATTTTTTCTCCTAAAAGAACATTGTAAAATAATTTTATTGGTTGTTACACATTTTCTATTTCGACACCCACACAGAAAAATCGTTTTTTATTTTTCAAACAAAACACTTAAATTATTTGTTTGCCTAATTTTTACCAATATGTATAGTAAGTAATCATGACGGAATATTGACTGTATGTGTTCTGTTTGAGACTGTTACCTGTAGATTCTGTTTTTTAAGATATATCATTTTTTTTATTCGATTGATTAATTATGTACATTTTTAACGTGACATTTAAACAAAGTTTGAACTTAACGACAACTACAAAATCTTGTATTAAAAATAACACGGAATATCGTAATATTTACGATCTTTGGACAATCCACGAAGGCTAAAAGCCTAAATACTAACGTACCGCAGGTGTCTTTGGCAAGGTTATAGGGAAACCTCCGCGGGGAGCAGGTTCCACATTTTAGAAACTCTAGGGATAAAAGAACGAACAAAGTAGGAAGATCGGGGCCTGTCCAGTTAGACCATATAGGGATCCTTACGTGCGCCACCACGAGTTTCTATGTTGGGAATCGTAGGTGGAGGAATTATACCGGACAATTCTTCAGAGCAGAAGCCATGGCAGTACGCAGAAAAGCGATAAATCCTCACAGCCCGACGATGAGCAAGAAAGGAAGCCTTTTCGTAAGTAAAGGATCATTAATGAGGCGAACAGCTCATCTTTGAATGGAATCAAGAATGCCAAGGGTTGTGGGGGACGACAAGAATACGAAGGGTTGTGGGGGACGCTATTTAGTGTAGAGGATGCTATTAATTAGAAAGCAAGAAAAAAATAACTTTATTTTGCCTATCCTATGCCATAATCTATTTTTTCCAAAAGAGCCTCGGAATATAGGGATTGGCTAAACTTGTGATAGGATTTCTGCATGGACTCCGCCAGGATGACTTTCAGAGAGGTTCATCTGCATCTTCATAAAATTTCTTCATTTCATATGAACCCAAAAAAAAAAATTAGAAGAGTAAAAGAGGTAATATAAACGTAAAAACAAATAAAAATAAAAGGAATTCCCTTAACAAAACGCACTTTTTCATATACTCGTATATACATGTTCTGTTTTTGAAGTCCAGTCGGGCGGGTATTTCATTGTGTCATTCAAAGATATTTTGCTCATAGAAAATATTAGGTTGCAAAGGATCGTATTCTGCAAAAACCCAGAGGGGGTGCAAGTGGACCCCCTACGGCGCCCATTTCTGCATATATAAAGAATAGAGCTATAAATTGGAAATGTCCATGTAAGTAGAAAGTAAATAAAGCATAACATTGCTTCCTTCTAGGGGTAAGTGGAAGCGCCATTAGTTTGAAGGGGTAAGTCGTCGGCATATGCGCGTCTCGCTTACTCTAAAAAAATAAGAATGAAAAATACACAAGTTAAAATGCGTGTTTCAAGTACAAACAGAGAACAGTCATTCGAGGATTCGGTGGGTAATTTCGACTGTCGAGCCAATGGCGTAGCTATCAGTGTCAGGGCGGAAAGGAAAATCGACCCTTTGTAGTATTTTAGTAATGAACTTTTCGTCTCCCAAAAATTTAACTTCCAAAAGAGGCCCTCCACCATAACATAATATAATTTTGGCAAGAACGGGGCCCTCCCTTTTCTTCAGTGAAAATCAAAAATAAAAAAAGGTCCTCTCCTTAAAATGAGGTCCTTTTATCATTGGGGCTCCCCTTTTTTGCTTTCTACACTAACAAAAAGTACTTTCGTACGATACCTCCGTACCTTGTTTTCTATAAGATACCCCTTTTTGGGAGCCCTTGCTAACTGGGGGTCTGGACGCCTTCCTCGTTACTCTAGTGTATCGAGCAAGCTCTCTGCCCTGCCTTGATATAGAATAAAATGTTTCTATTCTCACGTTCTTATAAAACTTAGACCCAAGGTTTCCAGTAGCTTAGCTGTTTATGTAATATCATTTAAGATTAATACATAATTTACCAAATGATCTATACATTTACGACTTTTTAAATTAAACTGAAAAACCAGCTACTAACTAGATTTAAGAGACAATCTCTACCCTATTTACCTTAATACCCGGAACACTTAAACCTAATGCTTCTATAATTTGTTATTTATTTATTTTTTGGTCAAGAAGATATACCAGGTATAGGGTACAGAAGTACCCACTATGGTATCCACAAATTTATTTAATTAAATATTATGAAATATCAAAAAAATAAACACCAGTCTTTATTTAAATTGCAACTATCGATTTATTTAATAAACTGCTAAACATTGAATTATTTGAGCTGGTAAGTAACATTGATGATTTATTGTGATCTAATTATTAAGTTATATGCATATAACTATTAACATACGTATATTTAGTAATATTCCTATCTAGGATATATTCTAATAATCAGTCTATTTATGTATGACATTATTTTGTGTAAAACTATTAGGTAATTTTTAAAAAATCTTATAAGTTACATATGTCAATTTATAATTTATTTACAACATAAAAAATACACAGTCTTTTAAAATGTTAACCACAGTAGTTATTGATCATTGTTTTGATACCAATATAATTAAATAAAATATTTATTTAAAAATCTTGTCTCTTTTACTTTGTAAATACAAAACCCTTGTTTCCTTTTTAGCCGCAGCAGCAATCACTCTTTAAGTCGCCTGTTCCAAATGGCGGTGGCCACCAGGGGTTCCCGTTCGATCCCCGTTTTCCCGATGTGCAGCCGGCGTTCTCCTCGCCGCAGCCGGGATCCAGTAACAACGGTGGCGGCGGCGCAACATTCCCTCAAACGTCCTACCCCCGCCACGGTCAATCAATACGCGCAGTTTCATTCGGGCGGATTCGGGGAGTTCTCAAATACCGCCCCTGCCAGCGTCTTCAATCCGTACTCGGGCATCTATGGTAAGTTCCTTATCTTTTGTAAGGATGGTAAACAGTTAAGAAGTTTTCATTCAAAAAAGGAGCATGTCCACATTTTATAAAAAGATGTCGATTTTAAAACTCTTTTATCATTCCTATCGATTTACATCTTCAAATCGTTTTAAAATTGTACAAAGTGTTGTTAAAAAATCAATATGAAAGTTTAAATATCGATCAAAAGAAGACATCTCAGCACTGCATGAAAATTACTTTTGTATTAATTAAACTCGGAAAAGTTCAATAGTTTATTTGTATGGTATATTACTAGTTTATATTAAAATCAAGATGTTTACTGAACTCTTTTAATTTCGATATCCAATTATTATATCGATTTAACAAAACCTAACTGAATTTCACGTGAGTCGTGATGTATATATGATGGAAGTTTTGAAAGAGGTGAAAAGTTTAGAAGTAAAACAGACTTAAATATAAAAAAAAAAACTAAAAACACATAATAAATCAGTCAAAGGTTAAATAAAAGTAAAAATAATGTTTGATTTTTTCAAAAAAAAAGAACATAATAATAATTATAAAGGGAATTCTTTCGAAATCTTTTTTAGGTCCACAAAGTGTTAAAATTTGCCACATTTAGAATTTAAGTTTTAAGAATTTCAATGTCAAACTTTTTTCGTTTTTCATAAAATATTTGAAATTTAAGATGTCCTTTTTAAATTACCACTCCTTAGTTTTTAAATTTCGTTTATTGAATTATTATAATATACACTAAAATCAACTTCAACAAAAATAAAAGTTTAAATGTGGAAACTATCTTTAATTGAAGAAAGAACTTTAAATGTAGGAGACAAATTAAGTTTAAATTGCCTATTTATTTATACGGATATTTTGTTTTATTATTCGAAGAAAAATTGAACATATTTTGAATCTATTGTTGAAATGCTCTCGACCAAGAACTGCATATAATCATATAACTTTTTCCTTAGAAGGTGATAGGCTGGCTAGTATTTTCGTAAGCATATATCACCCAAAAAAGACAGTTGTAAAAAGCAGCACATATCTTATTTATATCACTGTTATCTATAAAATCAGTTTAGGATAAACTACATTAGAATCGTTTATTTGCAGCCCTTAACAGCGTCGTGCACTATAGGTCGCGTCCATTCTGTAACTTTTTTAATACTTTTAATTTAATCTGAAAAACTTAATATCTATTGACAAGCTAAATAAAGGGTAACCAGTAACCAGTTGTGGATTTACCAACAAGCTGAGTAGGCTGGACCCTACAACTTTCGAAAACTGAAGAGAAATTCAAGTATTTAACAAAAATCAAGATATAGTCCTATATACAGTGCTAAATACTAAATATTTTAACATCTCTGCGTGAACAATTGCTAAACGCTTTATTAAATATATGCTTTCATAATTATGAATTTTTAAAATATCGCGATAGCGACTGAATATATGACATATTTTCTTTATTGATAATTGCTGTAATTTTTACTCCGTGTACCTTATAATTATAAGATCTGCTTACTCAACTCAAGCTTGATATATTATTTATCAATAGTCTAATCATGATTGGTGCAACAAATTTTTTGTTTGTTAAATTTAATTTCATAATTTTTTGCGTAAAAATACTTAAAGTGACTAATTTTTATTAAATAAAAAACTGGTTCAAGTTTTTAATTTTAAATTAATTGAAGTACTGATACTTGGAAGACTGCGACTTGACAATTAAAAAAAAATCCTTCCACAAAATATGAAATTTGATTGGAAAAATTGATAAATTTCAATAGTTAATTACTATATTTGTAGTAAAAATCCAAATGAGCATGCCTCAAGCGCTTGTGTCGTACACGAAATATTTAAATTAAATATTTACATTGTTAACTTTGCCACAAATCCAACTTTAAAAAAAATGCTAATCGAAAAAATAATTATAATAAGATAAAGCAATACTAAGCTGCAATTTTATTATTTTACGGCTTCTCTCCTGTTAAATAAGTATATGAAAAAATTAAAGGGATAAATAAGTGAGCTGCTACCATTAGTTCTAATAGACAATGCTATTGATATGATTATGGACAAAATTATCAAAATTTAGAGGTGGAAAAATGAATAGCCCACGATCGGCAAATCTGTAAATCCGCCACTGAGAGTAATAATAATTAAAACCTAATGGAGAAAAACGGTTTAATTAAATGTTTAATAAGTCAAATCACAATAGTTTTCAATTTATTATCCTATGACTCACAGATATTTATTTCAATTATTATATGTATATAGACCCTGGGCCAGTAATAAAATTTATTTTATAATAATAACACTTTTAAAACCTTTTTATGGGGTTTCCTTTGAGGAGTCTACCACGAATATTCATAAAGCCATATAATATGAAAGCGGCGCGTTTACCCAGCCTGTCAATGTCAAATGTTTCAGGTGTCGGACCTGGAAAATGCGTCACTTTTTGTCGGACATGTTTACCACAATGTTTTGCATGCAATTTTTAAACATCGTGCCAAAATCGTAAGGAATATGTTACGAAACCCGCCCAATCCGATACCCAAAACATGTCAATAGACCTTATGGTTACGTGACTGTAACACGATCTTTGGCACAATGTTTAAAAATTGTATGAAAACATTGTGGTAAACTTGTCCGACAACAAAATGACGCGTTTGCCAGGGTTAACGCGCTGCTTCCTAAATGGCGGTATGAATATTCGTGGTAGACCCGTCAAAAGGAACCCACGTAAAAAGGTTTTAAAAGTGTTATTTTCATGAAGTGAATTTAATTACCAGCCCAGGGACTAATACATTTTATTATTATTAAGCTTATCCTTGGACAGTCAAAGAATATTTTTTATCTATATGCTTAACTTAAAATCATTTTGTGCAAGTGATGTGGATTTTAAACTGGTTTTAGCAGCACATTTAATTTATTTGCTGTAGTTTGAGTAGTTTTTTTCTCACACCCACATTTTCTACTTGCATAACATCATGTTTTTGTTTTTGTGTTAAAGCTTGATTGCATGTAAATAGATTTTGTTACTGGCGTGTAATAAGGCATATTCTTAGTCGTTTTATTTTTTCAAAATTAACGTTAAAAAATAAAAAGGTACACTCAAAAATAATATCAAATTTATACCTCAATAAATACATATATTAAAGCTCATTAAGATGGTTTAGGCGTGACCTATTGCCCCACCCTGCGTATGGCTCTGAAGAACAAAACAACACGCGATACTGTTCTTGCACCAAACTTGCAATTTGGTGATTTTAAACGGTAATAATTTTATATAAAATTTTAATACATTCATTAAAAGAGTCTGCAGGGTATTTATTTAAAAATCTTACCACTCAAGTTATCTGCGGAAAGAGACACACACAGAAAATCACTAAAACACGTCCAGATATTTATTGAGGGATATTTTTTTACAATTTGACGGAGCTCCTAACCCCTTAACCCCCAGGGCTACTACCCCAATATTCTTAAATGAAAAGGGAGGTCTAGTGATACAACATTTTAAAGTTCCTGACGAGTACTTTATAACCCTAGAATATAAAGTCAATATCTTTACCGACTACAAAATAGCGGTATTTTACAAATTAAGCAAATACCTACCTGATTGGGCTGGCCGTATTTCGAAACTAATAAAGTTAGATGTTATCATTGTAATATTTCCTTAAAGCTCTTTTAAAAATCTTTTTAATGGTGATACTAGTGATAATATACAGGGTAGGATAAAAAAAGTATATTTTTTAATGAAGCACCCTGTATTTTATAATACTAATAAAAAGATCTTTTAAAGAGTTTTAAGAAAATACCCCATTAAGTAGATTTAACTTTATTAGTTTTGGAAATATGGCTATTCGAATCAGGTATTTGGGTAATTTTTAAGCTACCGCCATTTTGGAGTAGGTAAAAATATGTTTTATTCTAAGGTTAGAAAGTACTCGTCAGGAGCTTTAAAATGATGTACAGCTCAACTCCTCTTCTCATTTAAGAATTTTAAAATGGTGGCCCTGGTAGTTAAGGGGTTAAAGGGGCGCCCTCCAATTTTATGTAAAAACGTTTCCCTTCATAAATATCTTGACATGTTACGGCGTTCTTCTCAAATCTGTCTCTTTTGCAGATAACTTGAGTGGTAAGTTTTTAAATGAACACCCTGTATTTATTATATAAAACATAATATAAATATCCGGTAAACATTTTTTTTTTTGGTTAAGGTTTTATCTGAAAATATACAGAGTGTCCAGTAACTCTGCGGACAAATCTTAAAAGGTAATTCTCCAATGAAAAATAGGAAATAAGGTTTATAATGAATATATGTCCTAAACGTTTTACTTTTCAAATAACAGGGTGTTAATATGTTGAAAAATTGTATAATAACTTGTACACCAATTTAGATAACTTAAGAAAATTGGAAACATAGCAGTGTCATCCGTGAGGAATTTACTGTAAATATTTTTATAAAAAAATGATAAGTTACTGTATTTTCTTCAAAATGGGAATATTATTAGGAATTTTGTTTAGTTTTGGTTAGTTTGATCAAATTTTATTTCCTGCAATATAAAAAAGAAGCTTATAATTAGTTAATAATTTTTAAACCAACCACAATCATCATGTTTAAAATAATTATTTTTTTATTTTTTCTGATATGAACTGATGACTCTATTATTGATTTAACTTTTTCTGGTGTTCCGTAAAATTTAATTTGTCTGTAATGTAGAAATATTCAGTGAGGGTCGAGATTATTGTTGCGCCAGGTGTAGCGAAGACAGGAAGTCAATATAAGGGGAAAACAGAAGGGATAAAAACTATTTTAAAATTTCTGCACCTAAATAACTTTGGTGAGGTAAGGTTAAGGTCAATATTGTTTTAGTTTTAAGACAGAGTTGGATTGGAAAGATTATGTGTTCTTTATTATGTATTAAAAGTAAGAAAAAAACTACTGATATAGTTTGTTCATGCAGCGCAACGGTCTGGTGTCGGTTTGATGTCGGTGTCATCCGTGGTGTCATTGCATTAATATGAAATCTTAAACGGCAACGTCGATGCCACCATCTGTTACAGTCGCCATAGTGTGTCGGTTTCATCTGAGATGTCATTACATTTTTTATGAACGCTGTTTCAACACCCATGAAACAATGAAAGGTTTTAATACAGAAGTGTCATTTAACACACAGTGTTACACATGACTACTATACAACGTAACTTTTATTTCGCGCAAGTTATAACCATTGACAATCCATCCAGATCAGTGGGATTGCCATAAATAAGAAAGAAGCGTACACTATACTACGAATTATTGAAGAATCTAATAGAGTTAAATTTTAAACTTATAATAAATATGTGGGAGTATTTATTTTTATTTTTTATTTTTATATGCCATTATTTTCTGGTTTGCATTTCGCTATCGGTATACGATGCGTAACTCGTGGCAACCCTGACCAGTGGAGTAACTATAGTTGTACCATTATGTGCGAAGCACGCGAACGAAGACACAAAAGGACCAAAGCAATATTACACCTGTATAAGAGTCAAGCGCGGCTCTTTCATACGGTTATTTGGTCAATGACCCACCGAACTCATATTAAAACCAAAAAAAAATAATAAGAATCCGTAAAAACAGTACAAATCTATTATTATGCAAAAATTCCTTTGCGAAAATGAAGAGAATTTACTGGGTAATAATTTTAGGTTGACCAAATTGCATTAAAACCAAAGAAGAAAGCACATGCGCAAGGCTCCACAGAAATCTACCACTCGGTAGGCATTATGTACGCATAAACCTGTTTTGTTTACAAATTTTGTTAGCTTATGTTCTCATTGTTAAGTCTTTTGCTCGAGTTGTTTTTAATTAAATTATAAATATTTTTAAGCTAAAATTAGAATTGAAACTTTTATACATATGCATAGTTGCGAGGATTGTTAAGAGAGTGCAAGTGCTGACTTGCACTCTCTTAACTTATAACACAAGCGTAAAAGTATATAATTTTACTTTCTAAATCATAGGAGTTAATTGTTATAATTTATAATTTTGATAATTTCTATTATTTTAGCCGTCAAATTTTAAATTTGGTGACACATAAACTAAAAGAAGAAATTGCGAATTTTATGGTACCTTGGTTATGGTTTAGCTGATGTTGCGTTTACTGTTACATCAGATAAATTCATATTAAAATAAAGTCTAGTAGGGATTGAAACAAAACCGAGAACAAAACACTGAATTAAAGTGTAAAAAAGCGTAAAGTTGTTAAAAAGTTTTGTTTTTCAATACTTTATATCGTGTCCTAAAATGGAGAACTGTTTCTTTAAAAACCATGAAGACATTTTTTTCTGCAGAAGTAATAGTATAACGTTGTAAAACGAGGCATTATTAGTTGCTCAACAAATTTGTCCTCTGAGAAAAAGTGACCGGCCGCGCCTAATAAGAGTACCTATAGGAGAAGTTTAGGCTTACGTCGACAATCGTTTCTCGACTTTGGGAACCAGACAAGCCACATATATCCCTTGGGTTTTAACCCTTTAAGTGTATTTTATCGCTTTTCTATTAATTACTTCAGTATCCTCCCAAAATCGTAACTATTATAAGAAACAATACTCTTATATCTTTTAAACTACTTGAGGTGCACTACAAAAATCTGTTCCTAAATGTTAGGCCGGGTTTATAAATTAAGTTTAAAATCAAATTTTTCTTTTAGTATTTTGTATTAGCATTAGTCTCAAAGTTTAAAAACATACATTAAAATTAAAGTAATTTAAACCACCTTTAAATTCCCTAAAATCAAATTTAATTTTTTTAGTCTTAAGAAACTGTCTTTAAGTTCTTTAAAATCCAAAACTTCTATCAAATTAAGATTTGACGAAAGGTTAACCAATTGTATAAATATCAATATAAAATTGCAGAATTAATTGTAAATGCAGCTTTAGATATGACGAATTTAACAGTGATGCCGGCAACGTTGCCGGATTTCCCAGTTTTGTGCTAGACGTATTTCTTTGGTGTTTTTAATTGGGATGTCTCATTCATTTTTATCACAATAATGTGAACTGGCCAAATTAATTAAATTAAAAAAATATATATATTATTATTATAATTTATTTTTCTTATTGGCTAAGGTATAAGAACACCAAATTTTCAGTAAAATGTTCAAAAATGCTCAAAAATCTCTAAAACCGCTTTAAGCTATGTTTACAAATTTCTAATTTTTACTATAGTTGTCAACATATGACAACGCCGCATTTTATTTAAAATCTAGCAAACAGGGATGTTATTACTGTTTAATAAGCTGTGTCTAAAAACCCCTCAAATACCAAATTTTGTAACATAGCTTTAGCTGTTTTAAAGATATTTCGGTGCTAACGTACTTTTGCTAAAGATGCAGTGGCTAATATCCAAGCAACTAATAAAAACAGAATTTTTAAAATACAAACTTACTTAATTTAACCAATTAAATGCAATTAAAGGTAATGAGGCATTTCATATAAAGAACAAAAAAAACTAAAAAATACGTGTAGCCCAAAACTGAAAAATCTGGCAACAGTGCCGATATCACTATTTAATTGCACATGCCCAAGAGATCTCTTTATCAATGAACCAAATATAGCTTAAGAGGTTTTAAAGATATTTCAAGAGTTGCTATACTTTTTACTAACCCAGTATAATATGGTAAACTATAGATAAAGTACCTATTAAATTTATTATTATTTATTACCATGACTCTTAAGATCTTTTTTAAATTTCAGGTAGTTTCCAACAAACGCAAACTTCCGTGTTCGAGCAGTTTACCAACGAAAGTTACCCGCCAGAGTCTAAGGAAAGCCAATACACCAACTTAAACCCAGTGGGGGCCAACTCTAAATTAGAATCTTTCTGCGATCTGTTAAATAATCGGTACAACTATGCTGGTTACGAGGAACCAAATAACTACACTAGTTTAAGTACTGATGAAGCTACTCAAGATGGCACTGAAAAACTGAATCAGTTCCGACCAATGAGAATGGTACTTCAAACAGTTCCAGTCAAGATGACTGTGACGAAAACTTCGGCGAAATTATAAAGAAATCGATTGTAGAAACGGTTTTGGCATAAGTTATATTCTAAACATAATGTTATATTAAAGTTTATTATTACGTTCCATATATTTAATAAATATTATAAGCAGATGTAAATAATTTATATAAAATGTAGAAAAACTAGAAAAAGTGTTTTAAAATAAATGTTGTGAAAAATACTTATTAAAGTAATAACGTTATTTTTCTATTTGGTTTTTATTTATTTTGTGGCGTATATATTTTCAATGTTTTTAATTTACCAGCACCCGATACTTAAAAATTAATTGCATCATGTGTAAAGAGCAGTAGAAAACCTTGACTAACCTATTGTTTAAATTGCTTTTTTGCAAAATTTTTTTTTGCTTTTATTCCTATTTTTTTTTTTTGAAAATACCTTTAAAAAATCCGAAAGTTTGAGTCCTTAATATTGATATTATGTACTTGACCACAGTCTATGACGATTTTCTATTTAAGATGCACAGGACCTTAGATTTTTTAAATTTTTATACCTAAGCGGCATTTGATATTACCATCTTGTCCAAATTCAGGATTTTTTCAGAATGGAATGCTCTATAAAAGTGCCCACTCCTGCAAAGTGGTAATTCATAACGGTGAGGTGGTTTAGACCACTAAACACTATTTTTTTGATACCTTCTAACTTTTACACATTATTTATCTTGTAAATGACAACAGCAAAAAGTCCTTGGCACTAAATCACCAAGTTTGATATTTTCTGAGATACTATAGTCGTTGAAGTTTATGTAGCATTGTATTATCTTTTTGACATTTTACAAAAATTCAATGCTAAATAAACTTCAAAGGCTAATATCTAAAATTATCGGGGGTAATATCCCTAGTGCATTTAATTTTATGGAAAAATTCGGAAAAACGAGTTTCCAATGAAAGATTTACGTACATCTGACATTTATTACATGATAATTTATGGCAGACAGAAATTCTGGCTAATGTTAACTGTCAAAAATTTATTCTATTGTATTTTCGGTTTTTGGCTTTCACACGTAATATATTCAGCCATCGTCAAGTGGTTGTGGTCAAAAATTTATGTCCGATAGACATTTTTTATTGTTTACATTAGCCAGAACTTCTGTCTGACATAAATATTATGCAATAAATGTCAGATGTAAACCAACCTTTAGTAATTTGTTTTAACAAATAGCATGAGCGAGAGTGGCTTTAAAAATCCGAGTCGAGAGGTTTTTTTCACTTTCTTGAATGCTATTGGTTAAAACAGAATGCTTGGAAACGAGTATTCAAGTTTTTCCACAGGAAAAATTACATGCACGAGGGATATTTGGTAAGATTATGTACGGAGTTAAATAATTATTTTATTTAAACAAACCATTTTTTTAAATAAAACAATAAGAATAATAAATAATAAAAACAATATAACTTGCAACTTGTCAAACTTGCATGAAACTTTTTCGCTTTTTTTTCCGGAAAAACTGCTGACAGCTATGTTGACAGTTGTTAAGTAATTTTTCCACTTAAAATTTATATTTGACATACCAATTTTTGATAGCGATTGGTCAAATTTAATAGGAAGGACATATTCTTTTAAATTTGTTTTGTAAGTTTTGGCATTAACGAGGTAAATGCGGAAAAACGCGACTTTTAAGAAAATATAGGTAGTCTACACCCGCTAAGCAAGGAATCATTTCCGCAACGTTATTATTACTTCACACTGTTACAATGTTACATTTTTGGTAATTAAACCGTTATGTATGGGTGATGTATTGTATGCAACAGATTATGTCATTTGCCACAACATTGCACTGTTACATTTAAGTATTTGTTATATTGTAACAACACAACAGTTACATTTAATAAAATTTCGATAAATTATGGAACCTTGTAACAAAATCAATGTTGCATACTTTTCACAACATTGTAGACATATTTTGTAATTATATTTTATTTGTGAAACCAAACTTAATCGCAGTAACATTTCCAGCAGAGCACTCCCATTTTTGAAAGTTAGGCCGGCTTTATAAATCAAAATTTAATTTTAGTTTTAGTATTAGCATTAGTCACAAGATTCAAGAACATACATTTAAATTAAAGTGTTTATAAATCAAATTTAATTTTCTTGTCTTCAGATACGACCTTGAAACTGTCTAAAACCGAAACTTAAGACTAAAAAGGGAAAAATATTAGTAACTCCTTTTTATTTAAGTTTCATTACTTATTTTTTGTTAAATGTACCTAATTATTGTCACCAAAAAATTTCTAAATTTAAGTCAGGTTAGTACTATTACTAATACTAAACTAAAATTAAATTCTGATTTATAAACTCCAAAAAGCTATAAAAATTAAAATTTTGGTTTTAAATAAAACATCTTCACTGGCTGAGGTCAAGTACTTATTATTAATAATCAGCATTTTTAGGCGTTCAACCAATTATAACCGCGGTAATAACTGGTGACAACTTTGACGTATAATACTTTGTTTAAACGTCAACTTAACCGATTGGTAAATACCGTTTGTTCTTCGCCTAAAATTGATGAATAAGTGCTTAAACTTTCAGTTATTTTTTTTTTGAGGTATTTTCAAGAAGATTTTTGGATGGGAGACAAAAAAATAGTCGCAAAGAAAGCACCCTAATATTCCTGCTGATACAAATCGATAGTGCCTCTAAGTCCTAATAGTTAGGTTTTTTAAAATCTTATTTAGCTTAAGGCCTGCTTAAAAAGTAAAAATAAATACAGTCTATGTGATGATGAAGGTATTCAAAAAAGAAGGTAAAGTTTATACAGGGTCACTTTACATCATGAGAATTTTTAACGTATTGGCACTATTTCTTCCGAAACATAGTACCTGTGAAATACAGTAGCTATTTTCAGTATTTGCAATCAAACTAACTTAGTTTAGTACGGGCATCACCTGTTTTCGGGGTAGCCTGTAGAGAGTGGCTCGAATTCGACGCTCATCATTGGGATTTTGAAAACCGTAAAAACGTTTTGCGTTTAAAAAATTCCTAGTACTTCCGAAGATATTCGAAACAAACCGGAATTTTAAATTTTGGTTTCTATTGTTTCCTGGCTATATTTGTTAAGATAACTCAAAATGAAAAACACGTTTTTATGGCCACTTTTTCTGCTCTATAATTCAGTGTGATTAAATATTGAATCTGACGTTTCGGCTTCTGGCGACCATCATCAACTTAATTTTTTTAAATACGGACCTGATATTTTTTCAATTTAATTAAATCCTTTCATCACTCTTAAAACACTATATATCGCCACTTTGATATTTGCCGACGTTTCGTACAGACAATTCCATCACCAGAATATTGCATATTTATTTTAACCATAATACGGCCTTGAACTACATTTTTAGGTAAAAAGGTAAAAAAAAAGAAGAACTTATTACATATTCAAATTTTTTATTGCAACTCATTAATATCTAACAGCGGAAATTACTTTATTAACAGAAACTAACCAGCAGGTACGAATTCAAGGGAGAACTACATTTAATGTATGGATTGGTATGTGGAGGCACAAAATTATTGAACCTTTCGTTTACGAAGGGACCTTAACTTCCGAACGATATCTAAATTTAATTAGAAATGATGTCTTAGACGCCCTAGATACTCAACCTTTGGCAGTATTTCAAGAAATATGGTGGCAGCAAGACGGAGCTCCTGCCCACAATGGAGATGGCCCGCTAGGAGCACAGATCTTAGTCCCCTAGATTATTTTCTTTGGGGATATCTTAAGAACCGTTTATTTAAAAATACACCTCACGACCTTTAAGTACTACGACAAAATTTGATAAGGGAAGTCGCTGCCATTCCTGCGAGAACAATTAATCGAGCTGTATTAAAAATACAAAGCAAAGCAAGAAAATGCATCGACATTACAAATTGTTTATGTAAGCTGATTTGTTGTCTACCTTTTTGTATCTTATGTCTAATATTCATGAAATTTTCGGTTAATAAAGTAATTTCCGCTGTTAGATATCAATGAATTGCAATAAAAGATTACAAATATGTAATAAGTTTATTCTTTTTTACCTTCTTACCTAAAAATATAGTTCAGGGCCGTATTATGGTGAAATAAATATGCAATATTCTGGTGATGGAATTTTCTGTACGAAACGTCGGCAAATATCAAAGTGGCGATATATAGTGTTTTAAGAGTGATGAAAGGATTTAATTAAATTGAAAAAATATAAGGTCCGTATTTAACAAAATTAAGTTGATGATGGTCGCCAGAAGCCGAAACGTCAGATTCAATATTTAATCACACTGAATTATAGAGCAGAAAAAGTGGCCATGAAAACGTGTTTTTCATTTTAAGTTATCTTAACAAATATAGCCAGGAAACAAAAGAAACCAAAATTGAAAATTCCGGTTTTTTTCGAATATCTTCGGAAGTACTCGGATTTTTTAAAACGCAAAACGGCATTTTAATGAGCATCAAATTGCGCAACTTGGCCTCCATTTAACCGATCCTGTATCTCTTACGGTTTTCGAAATCTCAATGATGAGCGTCGAATTCGAGCCACCCTGTACTAAACCAGACCGAACTTTTTAAATGTCATTCGTTTACCTAACTTAAAACTTTTTAAACTATAATCTCTTCTTTTCCTCGCATATATCAATGTGTATAGATACTCAGATTTTCATGGTTTGTTTTTTTTTTTTGTTTAAACATACCTGATCCAGTATCCAACCGTGGCTTTGTCTTAGTTATGATTTGTTGACATCAAAATATTAACATTTTACATTGTACAAATTTGGTAAGTTTTAAATATTTTAATGTTTGTAAAATATGTGGCCACATATTTTGTTTTACAAACCAGCTCACCAAAAAAATTTGGCTTTGCAAAGACAAAGCCAAGATAGTTACTGACTTTCTGCCAAACATGCAAACAAACGGTTATTCCTTAAAACTATGTAAAAAACTCAAAATGAGTTAAACCAGGGCCATATTTAGAGGTGTGGAGGCTCTGGGGCAATGAACCTGTGGGGTCCCCTCAAAGTAGAAGTAAATGGAATTTTGTACCCAAAAAATTTGGAGAGCAAAAAAAGGTCCTTATCAATAAATATCTACCTTTTCGTAATTATTTTTTAAAGTGAAGATTTGTTGTGGGGGCCACTAATTTGTGAGGGCTCCAGGGCAGTACCTCAGTCTGCCCCCTCTTAAATCCGGCCCTAAATCAAACGAAATCTTAAATGATTTTCTAGTTAATTATATAGCAATACCTTAAAAACTATATTGTGACGGCTAAAAATAATTTAAAAAAATTGTTTATGTTACCACAGATTGTGCACAGATCTTAAGTCAAAGTGAAATCAGGATACTTGATGCCAAACGAACAATTTTTTCTAATTATGAGTAATTTTTCACATTACTAAATAATTTTATTTATTTATTGGAGTATCATATAAAAATAAGGCGTTGAGAACCAAACCAAACCATTATACAAATCTAAAAAATGCTTTATAACGTAATTTTAAATAGAACAATTTCTATTAAGCGGGGGTATGGTTAATTCGAGCTCAAAAGGTACATTTTTATAAAAAAATTAACGACACAGTCAATATTTATTGATTAAACTTAACGAAACATTAAAGTATAACATTAAAAGATTATTGTATAAACTTTTTGTTAATTTTTTTGAAATACGGGAATGATAGCAATTATTCGGACAGGGGCGGATCAGGACGGGGGCAGCACCCTCGGTGAGCCCTACAGAACACATGATAGTGGCCAGTTTGATCCTGGAACTTTTGAAAATGCAGAATTGTACAACTGTCTTTTAAACATTTGTTAACTTTTTTGTTAGTTCTAAGTTAGTTTAATTTGAGCTTTTTGTTTGTATGGTTTTTAAAAACATGCAGGTTTGTGTACAATAATTTTTCTTCTTATTTTCTGTTTTCTTGGACTTTATTTCTGTAATATTCTTTTATGAAAAAATCTTGGGCATAAACGTCCTAAATAAAAACCCTTGTCAAATTTTGTTTTTTTAAAAAGTCATGTATATATTTCTAGAAAGAATATTCGGCGAAATTACCCTTCATCAGAATAATATTTCTTTAAAACGTAAATTTGTGGTAAACCACACACACTTTTAAAAAACAATAAAACACTAGTTGCTAAAATTAGCTGTCACATTTTAAAAATACAACACAAACATTTAGACTTTCCACATAAATATA
>JACEGR010006442.1:0-60700 GCA_014170235.1 Listronotus bonariensis | reverse complement strand
TCCAGTGCTCTCAAGAATGGGACCCTAAGAGCTTGGCAAAAGAACAACTAGAAGATCCAGATTTTGGAGACATTGTCAAACTTAAGTCAGAAAATGTGAAAAGGCCACCATATCAACAAATAGCTTCAAAGTCTCCAAGACATAAAGGGTACTGGGCCATATGGGACTCTTTGGTTATTAAAGATGGCCTATTACAAAGGGTCTGGGAAAGTTCTGACGGCAAAATCCATAAACATCAGATAATCCTACCAACCAAAAGGATTCCTGAAGTATTGCAAGCCTTGCATAATGGTGTAGGAGGTGGCCATTTCGGAGTTATGAAGACTCTTGAAAAGGTTCGAGAAAGGTTCTACTGGCTGGGAAGTCGTGCAGACGTAAAAGACTGGTGCAGAATGTGTAAGGACTGCGCTTCCAGCAAGGGACCGAAAACACGAAGCCATGGCAAGATGAAGCAATACAATGTAGGGGCACCTTTTGAAAGAATTGCCATAGACATAGCAGGGCCATTTCCAGTTAGTAAATCAGGGAATCGCTATATATTGGTAGCGATGGATTACTTCAGTAAATGGCCAGAAGTCTACCCAATCCCAAATCAAGAAGCTATCACTGTTGCCGATGTATTATTTCAACAATGGATTTGTCGCTATGGAGTTCCTAGAGAAATACATTCCGATCAAGGCAGAAACTTTGAGTCCGATCTTTTCAAGAACCTTTGTAATCTCCTGGGAATCCATAAAACAAGAACAACACCTCTTCATCCCCAGTCCGATGGTATGGTAGAGCGGTTTAACAGAACACTTGATAACTACCTGAAAATTAAAGTAAATGACCAACAAAGTGACTGGGATAACTGTATACAGCCGTTTTTATTAGCATACCGCTCCGCAATTCACGAAACTACTGGCGAAACACCTGCTAAAGTCATTTTCGGAGCGGAAATATGCCTTCCAGTTGACTTGCTTACAGGACGACCTTCCACCAATGAAGAACCAGCAGAAGACTATGTAAGTCAACTAAGTAAACAGCTACAGAGGATACATGAAGAGGTGCGTACCAAGTTACAAAAGGGAAGTGACCGTATGAAATCTCGCTATGACTTGAAAGCTAACCATCAGGGATTTGTCGTCGGTGAAAAAGTTTGGTTATACAATCCAAGAAGAACCAAGGGGCGTTCACCGAAACTACAGAAGTCATGGGAGGGACCATATAAAGTGGTGACACGGCTTAATGATCTGGTGTACCGTATACAGAAGAGTCCACAGGCAAAGATGAAAGTAGTACATCTAGAAAGGCTAAGCCGTTATCAAGACAGTGAAGATACTTGATCGAGACGATCAAAACTTGGAAGGGGGCAATGTTACAGACTTTCAAAAATGTGTTTAGGTTATAGAATTTTAGAGAGTTAGGATCATTTAATTTAGTTTGTTAATTTATTTAAATAATTTACCTTAATTTTTCCAAGTTCTTTCATCACTTTCGAAGGTTTCCGAAAACGCCCGAATTATCCATTAAGAACTTTTATGCCATCCTGTACTATGGAATTTTCACGATATTTCTCGAATATTCTAGATCATTCTTTACTCTTCCACCATACTATAAAAGGGCGACGGGAAAGCTTCGATCAGTTAGTACCGATTCGACTTTTGTGCTGTAAACTTCGAGACAGTGACAAGTTTAAGATTTTGCCGTTATTGTAACCATAGTTACGTTACATTGTTAATAAAGGTATAAAAACGAAGGCACGTGTTTTTATACGAGGTGTTTTGGAACAATAATTATTTTTTAATAAGTTACAAAATGCAAATTATTCGTGCAGCGTGAATTGTTTAAAAAATTTTTGAATATTACATGCTCTTTGTAATTTTACTATACAATTACTGTTAAGTGTTAGTTTAGTTAATATACTTCGTTATTAAAAAAATATGCCGCAACGATATACAGAAGTTGAACAAGCTCTTATTTTAAAAAATGGTAAAGTATAGTAGAAATTTTACCCCAGCGGAATAAACAAATGAGAATCAAGATTTCTAGTTACCAAACGTAGGTGCATTAGAATTCAGAGAATTGATATTTTGTAACCTAAAACACTTCAAAATTGACATTTTTATAACCTAGAATTTCTTTTAATGACATTTTTGTACATACAGGGTTTGTTTTCGTGTTAAAACATACAGTAAGTATACACTTTATTGTAATCCGTTCGACTCTTTGGATTTGTAATATGATTTTTTTCCGACAAGAGGGAAAACAATAAATAAATAGGCGTTTTATATAATTTATTATTATTACAGCCAAATAAAATATATCACATAATTTCTAAATTATATTTTTAGTCAACAGATGCAAAATTATAATCAATAGTCTTCGCTTGCTTAATGCATTAAACAATTAGATGAAATTTCTACAAAACCCTTTCTTTTTCGCATAAACAATGACAAATTGTGACTCGTTTCTCGTATTCTTGACTTTACGTTAAATTGGACTCATCCTGCTAAACTCTTTTATCACTGTCTTGATCTAAAACCCAAATCTCATTTAAATATTATACTGATTAAATATGATTTTCTTGCTTATATGCATCCAAAACTAAAATCATCTTAAAACATACCTTAGGCAGCTCCAAAAGAAATATTAGGAAACTTTTTCTTTAATCTATAATTTTCATCACGAATATGATTAGGCTTTTGAGGTTCTGTTTTAGTTTTAGTTGCTGCTACTTTTTGGGACACATTAATGTTATACATTACGCCTGAAGCTTTGAATGGACATGAATTTTTTAAATTATATTTTTGTGATTTGTTTATAATTTTTATGGCTTCAGATTCTTCTTTTAGTGCTTTATGAGGGCTATTATCCCTTTTAAAGTATTTCATCACATAAATAATAATATATTTTTGGCCAAATAGGAAGTTTGCTTTATTTTGACAAAAAACTGTCACATGAAAATTATTTTGATGTAACCAACTAAAATTATTTTAAATGTGTCAAGGAACAACGGCACTTTTTTCTGGTAATTTTTTGTTTCATCTGTTATGGTAAAGCTGGAAAAAGAAAAAAGTTTCCACTGGGTAATATTTCTACTATATTTTCAAATGGATATGGAGAAAAAGAAGGTAAACTCTATTACCTGTGAGTGCGGTATTTAATGTAAGTTAAAAATATTTTAATTCCCATGAGTATAAAGTTTTATAAATCAAATAAAGCAGATTCATAAATATTTTAACGTCAAAATTAAAATGTACTTTTTTTTATTCGGTGTAATGTATGTCACAATATACGACGTGCCCTAATTTCGATGTGACGTCATATAATGTGACGAAACCTTGAACACCCTTAAAAAGATCTATAGAGGAAAGTGGGGAGGCTTCATACAGTTTTTATATTTTGGTTTGTGGAATGCCGTGTTTTAGATATATCTCATTTAATTATTGACACACTAGTAGCTTAACTATTTTATATTGTAGTAGAACCTTAATATTATTGACAATCTACATGCGCGAGTTTCCATAAGACTTTTACAAAAAAAATCAAAATGTATGAATGTACCCCATTAGTGGGGTACATTCATATAACCGAAGGGGCACATTTAACATCACTATTAATTCGTCATAATTATTGTTTTATACCATACTTTATAAAAAAAAAGCACAAATACATTTTTTTAACATACAAAACAAATAGTAAAATTCAAAATTAAAAAACAGGTTTTATCCAAATCTGTTAATGCCTATTTTAACATCGCAATAGTTTCGTGATATGAACATAAGTAACGAATAGTAAACAGAGTGTCATTAAACGGTATTTAAGTTATATGTATGGTTATCTACCAAAGAGACTTAATAACATTTTTTGTTTTAGTCAGTTATATATATTAAAAGTAACAATCTCAAAATGTAAAAATAAATATTGCTTATACATTATTAATTATATAAAATAAAAAAACTTTAGTTAACACAAAGATACCTTAACTTACAAAACCTAAAATTAATGTGCCTATGTTATTAACAGATTATGACCTAAGATCTATGGTAATATCATCACTATGTCTGATAAAGTAACTGATCCTCGACATCCAAAGACACAAAGTTCATAAAACACCCTGTTTTTTTCCGTAAAAATGAAACTTAAACTACTTTATATAATATTTACAACTATAAACGTCGGTGTAACAAAAAGTAGTAGCTAAAAAAATATTCATAAAGGGCCAGGGGTACAATTATACAGTATGAATGTGCCCCATATACTTGTGTATGAATTTGCCCCATCACATGCTAATTAATAAAAAAATTTGAAATAGAAAATGTATTTATCTATATTAATTTACCCATTAAATTAGTGCCTTTGTATTATTATAATTAGGATTAAATAGCAATAATTGATCCCAAAAAAGTAACTGGCCAAAAATATGTCCAAAGTTCCGTTATGAAATTACTTATGCGAGGCAAAAACACATTCCGTGTTGTGCACTCGATCTTACCGCACCGAAAATTCTGAAACTTCACTAATCTGTAAACACACATAAAAACTGTGCACACCCACTTACGTTACTATTTTACTTCGTGTCTAACTTCAGATAAACTCAATGTATGTAGGTGCCCCTTGTATGAATCCACCCCACTTTCCCCTACCTACATTAACTTTAATAATATTACCTTTCAGATGCATCTGCAACACTACCATCCTCCTCAAATAAGTCATCATTGTCATCATCAACACCATGATAACCTAAAATACTTCCCTCTTCCAATTGATCTTCTTGCTCAGTTTCCTACACGATTAAAATTAAATAATAATAAATAATATACAATATACAGTGTTTTGAAATTTAGTACAAAATATTTTAAGGTCAAAATAGCACTGCTTTTCCTATATAATAATATATACCGGGTGTTGCTCCGTCGAGCGGGACATAGGGAATCCCATGTAAATTTTGAAGTGGTCCAATATTGGCTCCCCTAATTATTTTAGAAGAAAATATAATTAGGATTTTTAAAGAGCACAAAAAGTTGTACCCAATGTACAAATTTCAGCTCTTCTCAGTCCGCCAGCTAAGAGATAAATGCTAAAATAAGTTACGAATCTCCTATCTTCTTACCCGCCTTGTATTATTAGAAGTTTATAATAAAATACTAGAAAAATTATTTAACCTCTTACTCTTAAGTTGTCAGATCAATGTCACATCATTCTTAAATATTGAACTACTTAAATCAAGAAAAAATCACTATTATAAAATGGTTTTACCAGGGAAATAGTTATCGAAGAGTAGCGGACATGTTTGCAGCCTATTTTCCCAATAGGCCAATACCAAGTAAATCGACAATAGAACGGACGATAAAAAATTTTAAACTACAGGCACAGTAATCAATAATTGCAAATGTGAAGAAAATCGACGTGATTTTTTTCTATGGGGACATTTAAAAACTAAGCTACCAATAAAAAATATGAAAATTTAGTCCAGCTAAGGAATGCTATTTCCGCTGAATGTGCCAGAATATCGATGTACCAACTAGCCAACGTAAGAAATGAGTTTTATAATCGTTTGGGTTATTGTCTGGCAGTTATTGGAGAAATATTTGAGCATTTGTTTAAATCCTGATATTTTCGTCATAAATTGATTTCTAAATGTAGAAAAATTTGTTTTATTGTCTTGCGTAACTGTGAGTGCATGTGTTGGAATTAGCTGTAAACTAAAATGAAATGCGAGGATTCTTTTTGAAATTCCCGTATAAAATTGTTCAGTTTTGGAAATGACATTATAAATTAATGATCTAAATTGTCACTGATAAATCGATATGGTGTTTTTATTGTTGATTTCTAGAGTACAGGGTGCATAATGAGATACTACGTTGCAGAAGTATTAAGCAGGGTACTCTTTACTGGTTGGTTGAAAAATGCTCAAGTTTTCATTTTGGGTGGAACTTACTGTGCTTTTCAATAAATCCTAATAGCATTATTTTCTAAAATAATTAGGGAAGCCAATATTTGACTACTTCAAAATTAACATGGGATTCCCTATGTCCCGCTCAACGGAGCAACACCCGGTATAAATAAAAATAATATTTAACATTTAAAAAAATATACAAGGTGTTTCTAAACAAATGCGAGAAATTTTAGGTTTTGATTTCTTCATCAAAAAATAAGAAAAAACTTCATATGAACATATAATCCAAATACTTATCTAAATGAGGTTTATATCCACTTTAACAGTTTTACTAAAATAAGTGTTGTCGAAATTTCTATTTTTGAAAATTTTAACACCCTGTATATCAAAAACTAAGACGTTTAGGACATATGTGCATACATTTTTTTCTTATTTTTTGATGAATGATCACCTCCTAAAATTTCTCGCATTTGTTTAGAAACACCCTGTATGTCCCGAAATGCGTCTTTCCCATAAATACAGCCATCATAGGTTGTACCCTCCCGCCAGGGCGTCGGTGTGATGGCCTGTGCGTTAGAGCGCTGGGTAGTTAGGCGCACAACCGACTCGTCGACGACTTGTTGTCGTTAATAGGACATCCGTGGTTTGGAACCCACGTTAAGCTGTAGGTCCCATCTGGCTGACATTACCCAGACTTAAAACAAGGGTGCACAATAAGCCGTGCGGCTGCAGTGCAGGGTTATTCCAGCCCCTATTAAATCTACCATCTTATCTACCCCCAGGGCCGATCCTAGACCATCGACCATGTGCAAGTTAAGATTGACCGCCCCAAGGTTACTTTATATTTATAAGGTTGCGACATATCCTCAACTTTTAGGCGGTTCGAGGTCGGGGACGCAAGGAAGGGCACTTCTCGGAGAAAAGTTGGCAAGACTGGGTAAAATCAAAGCTCATGATCAATCCAGTGGCGTCCAGAATTTGCGCATTTCATTTTGCATTGTTTTGGAAGTGATATTTGTTGAAAGATGTAATTCCAAATGTTTTTTATTTAAAGTAAAAGAATTTACAACTTAATAATAATTAAAAACTTGTGTAAACGGTTGTTCTACTAATGAAATAAACTGCACTGAACATGGCCGAAAAATAGGAGATGTGACGTCATAACACGTCAAAGCAATATGGCCGAATGTCGCGACCCTTTATAGAGCGACTTTGGGCCGCCCTTATAAGTACTACCCTCTTACTTTTTACCATCAGAATAGCTCTAAAATGTTTTGATAAATATCTGTTATCTCTAATAAGAGTGTTCATTAAAATCCCCACATATAGTACAGGAGGCTAAAAAGTGACTTTCCAATGTATTATTTTGGAAAATCTATATAAGTATCTATATTAAATTTGAAAAAAGTATTATTTTTTTAACTATTTCATTGTGCACCATAAAAAATTTATCAAATTTGTCTTGTATTTTTTAGGGGCTATGGTTTCTGGGTAAAATAAAAAAAATCTTTACAGTGTAGGGAATTTATAATTGTCTTTAAAATAAAAACCAAAGTAAAAATCACTTTATAGGCCTTAAATATAAAAGTTGTTTTAAAAATTACAAACAAAAAATGTAATATAATTTAATATACAGGGTGTCCCATTTTGGTTGTCCCTTATGGGAAACTTGGAAACCATAAGAGATATTAAAAATCCGATACCCCATCCTCGAGCTCTTTTTGGAGAAATATGGTAAAAACAGATCATCGCTATCGCGAAGCGTTTCAGAGATACAGGGTGATTCTCGATTTTTTCACTTTTTGAAAAGGTCCTGTAGCTTTGTTGTTATTACAGATACGAGAAAACTAATTGCACATTATACAGACACTTTTTTCCGTAGAATCCAGTGGCGTAGCCAAAAAATTTTGAGCTGTCATTTTTGACATATGACCCAAACATGTTTTTTATTAGGGACACCCTATAAATGATTAGGTAATTAAATTGCTTGTTTTTTCTGATTAAAATAATATATCATAGTAGGTGGTTTAATAAATTTTTATGTCAAATATTGAAAAATTATGATTTTAAAGACGCATTGCGGCTTCTATCTGTTTTTTAAATTGTTTTATATTTTTCTTTAAAAACAATACTGCCATCCCTCAACTTAGGAGACATTTCCGTAGAAAAAAAAACAAAAAATTAATTAATTACATTTTTTTATTATTATTTTTTTATTTTCTATTTATTTATTTTTTTCTACGGAAATGTCTCCTGAGCTAAGGGATGACAGATTCCTTTTAAAACAAAGATATTAAACAATTTAAAAACAGATAGAAGCTGCAATGCGTCTTTAAAATCATAATTTTTCCAATATTTGACATAAAAATTTATTAAACCACCTACTATGATATATTATTTTAATCAGAAAAAACAAGCAATTTAATTACCTAATCATTTATAGGGTGTCCCTAATAAAAAACATGTTTGGGTCATATGTCAAAAATGACAGCTCAAAAAATTTTTGGCTACGCCACTGGATTCTACGGAAAAAAGTGTCTGTATAATGTGCAATTAGTTTTCTCGTATCTGTAATAACAACAAAGTTACAGGGCCTTTTCAAAAGTGAAAAATCGAGAATCACCCTGTATCTCTGAAACGCTTCGCGATAGCGATGATCTGTTTTTACCATAAATGTTTTCTCCAAAAAAGAGCTCGAGGATGGGGTATCGGATTTTTAATATCTCTTATGGTTTCCAAGTTTCCCATAAGGGACAACCAAAATGGAACACCCTGTACATATAAAATAACGTTGAATAATTATTTTATTTTTAGCCGACCAAATACGGTACTGTTTCGCGATTGCGGCGTTGATGATGTTTTTATTTCTACTATGGACCAGTCAGGCTTACTAGGCACGGTCAGAGCAATAAGGCAGTTTTATTTACTTTTGCTTACATTGGTCAATAATTTGGCCGCCCACGTGCGGTGCACGTTTCGCCCCCGCAACAATCGGCCTTGCCTCCTCCCAATAGAACATAAAACAATATATCAACAATAACAAACAAAATGTGGACATTTACCACAAAATTTAACATAAATAAAATCAGTCACAGTACCACCTAATAGTTTTCTTTGACTTTTAACAATATGGAATTTATCCCCATTTATTAAGCGGCGATTTTCTCAAAACCCATTAGTGCCATTTGTTATCTACAGATCTATTAGTTTAATTAAATTTGTTAAAAAATAAACAGAAATACAAATAAAACTTACTAATAACACTTCCTCTCCTTCATGGTATTTTGCTAAATGTTCTTGCACTGAAGTAAAACTCACATTACACATTTGACAGGTATACATTATTGTCGATTCCTCCTGTCCACTTTTCTCGTAAACATTTCCACTTTCATCAATGTCAATAATTTTATCACCTAGTAAACAAATGTAAAAGTCTTGTTAATTCTAATACAAAAATTTGTATACCGAGTATCAACATAATATATCTATTAGATAAGCCATAACCAGAGTTAGGGATTACTTTTTTCTTCCAACTATTCAAATATTCGAATACGAATACCGAAAAATAAAGTATTCAAATACCGATATTTAGTATTTCGACCCAACTCTGGCCATAACATAAAAATACACTCCCAGATAAACAAAATTTTATTCAAATTTATTCTTAAATAACTTTGGTTTTTTGACAGATCTTAGTGAGTTTTTAGTCCAGTTTTAGCTCCCTCCATTAAGATGATTATTTAATGTGGGGATTACAAAAAGTTTTTATAGGTTTAGGTGTTATACAGGAGAGAGCCAAATGTTGCATTTTGCCAAAATTTTTCGAAAACCCTGTAGAATAATTTAAAGTCACAATTTTTTACCAGTGTATTAAATTTTAAAGCTCCATCTTTTTAACATTTCCTTTTTTATTTATATCAGTACCTCTATTCTAAAGTAGGTGTGATGGCCTGTGCGTTAAAGCGCTGGGTCGTTAGGCGCACATCCTAACGCAGACTTGGTTCGAACCCAGGCCAGACCAAAAAGAGAAAAAAGTTTGGTCGGACATTTTAGCCTAACAAAAGACGTCGCTGAAGTCCCGCAAAGACCAAAGCGCCGGAACAGACTTTACCGTGTAATACGCAACCGCAGACTTGCGGACCCCAACCAGTTAAATAATAGGGATGAAAACGACCTTTTCTGGTTGGGAGCCTGATCTGGGTTGTCGTGAATAGGACATGCGTGGTTCGGAGCCCACGTTAAACTGTAGGTCCCTTCTGGCTGACATTACCCAGACCAAAGACAATTGTAGTTTTACTATACAGAAAAGCTGTTTAAGAACTATTTTTAAATTGTTAACTAGAGAGAGTTGTAGACCATTATTTAAAGATAAAAACTCTTTACAGTTGTTAATCTCTATATATTTAAATCAATAAAATACATAATACAAAATAAATCATTATTTAAAAATAACAAAAAAAAGCACAATTATAGTACAAGAACAAATTTTTTATTGGATAAAACAAATTATACCTATGTTCAAAAAAACGTGCACTACAGCCTTCTCAAAATCTGGAATAAAGTACCGACTGAAGCTAGACTGCTGCCTAAAAAATACTTATGAAAAAAATTAAAGCATTCTTATTAAAAACCCATTTTATGAGGTGAGAGAGTTTTTTCAACATTCCTGTGATATTCTGACTGTATGAATTTTAAATTTTATTTTATTTTATTTTTTACTGTATCAAACATTGTTTCTAAATATTTTAGGCTTAAGTTTTTTAAATTTTAGTAAGTGACACGCTCTACACTTGTGAGGTATTTTGTATTTTTGTACAATTTTTGGAACAAATAAATTATTATTATAGACTCCCAGAACAATGCTTTCTGAGTGGGGGTCATGGACCGAGGAGAAGTGTGTGGGGTGGCAATATTTGCCATTAGACATGTATGAAACACAATAAAATAGAAAAGGATGTCGCATCCAAGGGAGGGGGCCATGGCCCCTATGGCCCCCCTATGACCGCTCCCTGGTTTTCAGGTTTCTAAACCCATTACTAAACCTGATTTGTAAAAAACGCAGAGCGATGCAGATATCTCTTTCGCAGGATCTTAATTTAATATTAGATTAGGGTGCCAAAAAAATCTCATCCATTTTAATGCATCCAAAACACAATCATGTTCCTTATCGCAAAAAGAGTCATCAAATACTCATCGTCTACTTCTAGTTTTTATATTTTTCTCCTTTAAAACAACTAAAAATATAACTTTTTAGTGTAGACTATTTTTTTGTAACTGGCTTAGTATTTAAGATATTTAAAAAAAAAACCTACTTTTAAAAAAATAATGAATGCCCTATATCTCAAAAATAAAGCAACTCCAAACATATGTTTATAGGAACTTTCCTTCATAAAATGACATGAGAAATCACCCTTTAAAGTTTTGGTACTGTAGTTAGGAAATAACCCTTATTTAATTTGAAAAAAGTAATTTTTAAGTCACCCTGTACATCCAACCTTCAAATATTTTTGTGGAAATGTATTTTCTTATCAATATATCAATAATAAAAAAGTTTTCTATTTGGTAAGAACTTCCGAAGACATGTCGTATACATTGTCTAGGAATTGTATAGAATAAAATACATAATATCAATGTGTTTACTTATTGTTAGTATAATGATACCTACATTGCACCTCCACTTAAATAGAGTAATAACTTTAAAAAATGAAAAAATGGCAATTGAAATTAGTTTTATCATTTCTTTTTAATTTAAAGACTATCAAAATGAGCACAATAACTACTTAAGCAATTTTTAAGTTATTTTAACTTTCAATATTATATTTCTATAAAGATTTGTTTGTTATTCAGAAATAGTGTAAACTATTTTACACTTTTTCTAAGTACAGTATTTGTTTGAGACTATAATTCAAGACTAGGTGTTTATTAAATTCTGGTATAAACTAGGTCATAGTTACTCTTGAGGTAGTGAAATTTAACCATATCGGTAGCACTTAACTTTAAAAAATGGGTAGGTATAAGGTAGAATTTCTGCATAACAAACAAAGCTAAACATAAAATAAATTTACACCAACCTGTTTCATGGCTTTCAGTTAAATCATCATTAATTTCCTGTTTTATTATATTTTCTGCTGATACTTTATCAGGCACAGAACCCTCCTGAGACTCTTCCACTGCTCCTTTAATGTTATTTTCTTCAGAAACCATAGCTTTATCTGAGCTACTTTTCTTCAAGTTTTTACATTCTCTTCCCAAGTGATCTGCCATATCCATTAAGTCGTCGCATCTTTCGTTACATGACGGGCATAATAAGTTATCAATCATACTTAATAAATGATATTTTAAAGAAAAATGTGAAGAAAATTTTTCATTGCAACATAAAGGGCAACTTAACGATAAAGGCGCCATATTTAGGAGCTAGTGTCTTTTTAATAGTCTATATCAAATATTTACAAAGTAATTTAAATTGTTATGTTACATTTTATTACTTAAAATCCGCAAAATGTTTACAAAAGCCTCAAAACCAAAAGTTTGGTTAATTTTTTGAATTTTTGTCTTGAGAATAACTTCACGTTGAACAACACACACACACTCACATGCCAGAAGTTGGATAAAATGGCGGACTAGGCCTTGTCAACGCAAAGGAAGATTAGGTGACTGTCAAATTATCTTTTTTTTTTTAAATTAAAACAAAAATTTTAATGGCAACCAATAACCAAAACTTTTATAAAACATGTTTTTTAGGTTTCTGTCCAATTAACTTCTTATTGAAGATTTATTAGAACTTGTATAATTATCAAGAGTTATTTAGCAATAAAAATAATTTATTTTTTATAGTGATGGGTTTCCGCCGGGAGCATTTAATTACTTCTTGATTGCTTTCGGAGCAAACTCAATTTTTCTATATTTGAACTAAAAATTCTTCAAAGTGATACTACATTTGGAACCCTTTCTACAACTAGAAGTAAAAGATTTTAATACTGGATGGCATCAAAGACTCATAACAACAATCATTAATTTTAAATATTTTATTTTTAAACGATTTATGGACGATAGCTATCACAATTGCTGACATAAATAATGAAATAACGTAATTTTTGACATCAGCGAATCCTTCGGGAGGAATAAAATAAGCTCCCAAAAATATGCGCCCACATAGGCCCGGAGTTGTTACAACACATCTCTAGTTTTTTTAATGAAAGGTTTTTACTACCATCACCGAGATGGCTCTGTCATAAACTTAGCTAATTTTCCTTGAAGCATATACATACCTAGAAGCCGTCTGTCGCAAGTGCAGTTTTATTGACGTTAGCACGGCAATAGTATGGCTTTTGCGTTAACTTTTTAATTTAAATTTTAAATGCTTCTAGTTCCGTCATAAAATTTTGGATGACACAGATATTTAGCAGAACTTTTGGGGTATAAAGGATAATTTTTGGTAAACAAAAATATACGCAAGTGGCCTATCATTCCACAATGAGTCTAAAATTAAAAATTAACAACCCAAAATTATTAGAAAAAAGTGTGTATTTAAAAAACAGTTGTTTTTTATAATTTTCACAGCATACTCAAAAATGTTTATATAATTTCTAAGAGTAATATACTTGTTTAAGTGTAAAATACTGTCAGCATTTTTTGAATGGGATCAGGATAAATTTGAATAACTGTCATAAACAATTAAATCAAACATAAAATACCTACATATCCCATTGTAAAAATATTATCTTAACAAACTATACGTAAATTTCTATGTAAGACTTACTAAATAATACTAATTCTAAATAAACATTATTAACAATATATCATGGACGTTTTCATAAACGAAAAACCACAATATTTTCAGCCTTAAATTCCAAACTTCATAAAAACAGAAGTTTAAAATTAACAATATACGGGGTGATTCAAAAATCGATCACGAAACTTAAGGGGGTGATTCTACTGGACAAAATAAGGGTAGAGATTCACATAATTTTTTTCAAAATGTCATTCGTTTTCGAGTTAGAAGCTGTCAAAGTTCAATTTCTATTTTGTTTTTTCGCCATATTGCATTTATTTTTTAACCAATCCAGTTGATATTTGGCACACAAATCGAGTTTTGCAGATTCTAAACTTTTAAGACAAAAGTACTTTTATTAAATACCGCCAAGGGCACTTTACCTAAAACTTAAAATTTATTTACATCATAACTTTTTATTTTGACAGATATTGCAAAGCTGGGGGCGCCATTTTATAGACAATCAAAAACCTCACCATTTAGGCACCAATAGACATCAAAGTTTTTATCAATTTCAATCAAATTATCTACATACATACAGGGTGTCCAGTAACTCAACCAACAAAACAACCAAAAGATTCTAAAACAAAAAATATGAAAAAACTTCATCTAAACATATATCCTAAATGTCTTAGTTTTTGAACTACGGGGTGTTAAAAATTAAAAAAAAAGTATTTTTTAAAATGTTTAATACACTGTAGTTCAAAAACTAAGACGTTTAAGACATATGTTTATATGAAGTTTTTTCTTATTTTCTGTTGTAGAATCGCCCTGTAAAGTTTGTCGGTTGAGTTACTGGACACCCTGTATGTATGTAGGTAATTTGATTGAAATTGATGAAAACTTTGATGGCGGTATTTAAAAAATAACTTTTGTCTTAAAAGTTTAGAATCTGCAAAGCTCAATAATTAAATATATATTAACTGGATTGGTTAAATAAAAATGTCAAGTAGAATCACCAGCTTAAGTTTCGTCATCGATTTTTGAAGCACCCTGTATATTCATAAATATTAACCATCACAAAAAGTTTCAAATATCCACTATATCTTATAGTGGTTACGGGTAGGATTATTATGTACAAAAAAAATAACAACAACCTTAACTCTTATCATTATCCAAAGTTTTTAATTTATCCATCAAAAACTCTAGAGTTATTTTTTTACCCAATTTTTTAAATGTTGACAGTTTTTTAGCCTTCATAGATCTTTTCCTAACTTTACATTTATCTGGTTTTTCGTTTACAATGTCACTAAAGTTAATACACCGTCTCAAACGTCTGGCACTCATCAAAATTCCCTTTTTCGGTTCTTCAAATATTGTTTCTAATGCAGGGATGAGATTTTTACCTTTTGTCCAAGTAATAGTTTTCTATTTCTTTCATACTACTGTTAACCTGAAAAATGATAGATAAAACATGTACAGGGTATTCCATTTAAGAGGAAAAACGGCATATTTTTTACTTTCTGTATTTTTCAAAAAACAAAGTTAGTCAATTGGCAGAGTTGGGTCGAATACTGAAAAAAATATTCGAATACCAAATATTTGAATACTGGGAAGAAAAAACGTATTCGAATACTCGGTATTCCTGAACACCCGGAATCTGTATTCAAATAGGTACTGAAAAAAAAAACTACAAACGAAAAAAACAAGGATACTTCAAAGGTATTTATTTATTTATTTATTCATATAAATACTCTACAGAAATAAACTTTCTAAATGGTATTCTTAAGGCAACAACAAATTATATAGCATAATCATAAATATTACATACATAAAGATATAGAGAAAAAAACAACAAAATAAATTATATACAAACAATATGACAAATAAATATGTATAAGAATATAAAAAAATCTGATTGACTAGTTATTGTACTATAAGTATTTTTATGACTGACACACTCACATTAAATATATCACACTCCGAGAAATATCGATTATAATTCCGCAGCATTACATCTACAAAAGCCCTCTGTCCATAATTGGTTCGATGCGTCATTTCGAAAAATAACTGCATCTGTCTAGTTTGTCTAGCAGGAACCAGAAAGAGTACCAGCTCTAATAGGGTTTTACAGTTGATTTTCCCAGTTATTAACTTATGCAGAAAGATAAGTAGTGCTTTCCTTCGCCTAGTCTCCAAACTCTGCATGCCACACAGAAGAAGTCTTGTGTCATAGGGTATATTTTGATAAGGAAATCGCATTTTGTATAAAACATATTTTGCAAACTTATTTTGAACCCTTTCAATCCTGTTGACATGGCATTGATAATGTGGATTCCATATGACTGAGCAGTATTCCAAAATACTACGGACCAGACTGTTGTAGAGTACCATAAGTGCTTTGGTGTCGTAAATGTGTCTGGTATTTCTTTTTAAAAAACCGCGCATTCAAAAGCTTTTACTAATAATATTGTCTATATGCGGATTGAATGTTAGATTGCTGTCGAAGATGACACCAAGATCACTATAAGACGAGACAGAATACAGAATCCCGAATACTAACCAAAAAAGTATTCTGCCGAATACTGAATACCAAACACACAAATGTATTTCAATACTATTCGAATACCTGCAAAATGTATTCTGAATACTAATCAGAATACTGAGTAAGTATTCGAATACAACTCAACTCTGCCAATTGATGTATTTTAGCTTGGAGAATTTGAAAATCGTTATAAAAACACAATTGCATGAAATACAAAAGAGCAGGTGATAAGTAAGAATTCAAAGTCAGTGAAGTTTTTATCTATTAGTAGATTTTATTTTAGTTCAATAATCTTCTTTTTGCTTCACTGGCATTTTCTTGACACTTGTAATATAGCATTACTATCTATATTTATTCATCTAAAGAATAATCCATTATGAAAACCTATGTAAAAGTAATAGTCAAACTTTCATAAATCATCTGCTAATCCCCCACATTACTATATGTTTTTCTCTTTAACGTTGTGAAGCGCGCATATTAGGTGCTTTTTTATTTAATTTTATTGCATTTTACATTGCTCTATAAACACATAAGGCTAATTTAAAAAACAGCCAAGTGAATTAGCTCCGTTCTGTACTAAGGAAGGTTTTGCATGGCAATGGTTATGTAGGTATACTCACATTTAGTTTCCTTGGCCTTGTAAGCACCCTTCGGTTTTCCAAAGGTTCAACAGGTCTGATTTTTTCGACTAGACCTTCTTACTGAAGCAATCTCATCTTTGTTACTACTTCCTGAAACTTCACTGTGACTTCGTTTCTTGTCATTATCTTGTATTTGCAAATTTGGCAGATTAACACTGTCGTCTGGTTTTTGATCATTGTCTTGTATTTCCAAAACTGATAGATCAATGTCCACATCCATTGATGCTTAATATTCTAAAGATTTATATAAAACTTTGGTAATTTTCTAGAAACCTTCGGCAAGTCGAGTTTTGATGAATCTTTGGTATGCGGAGGTTTTGGGGGCGCTGATCACGAATCTGAAAGAATTTTTTTGGCGAAACCTACAAATCAAATATTGTATGCCCCTTTAGCTTTAAATCAAGAATTGAGTGCAAAAGGAGGAATATAGTAAAAATAGGATTAGCAAATTTTAACTTTGATGATGGATATCTCAAGAATGAAACTATTCCGCCAAAAATTGCTTTCAGATTCGTGATCAGCCCCCCAAAAAACCCTATATACCAAAATTCGTCAAAATTGAGTTGCCAGGTTTCTAGAAAATTACCAAAACTTGTATTCATTATTAAAATCAATGATAAAGATATTATTATATTAATACTAAATAGAAAAAATTGCTTTTTAATGTTTCAATAATTATTAGAGCATTACTCTACAATTGTTTCGCCTTTCTAGGGCTTCATCAAGAGTACTTCGTATACTAAATTTAAAAAGAGAAATATTTACAAACAGAACCATTTAACACGTTTTTCCCAAAAGGTCTATAAAATATTATTAGGGGTTTTATTATGCGGCCCAGATGTGGTAATAAATTTATTTATAATTGGCATATCTGCGAAATTTATTTGATCATTGGTAGAAAGAGTTGTATTGTCTATAAGTGATTTTTTAATTTCTAGTTGTTCATATAAATTTAATTTTTTACCTTTGTTTTCTCTATGGAGTAGTTTAACATTATTAAGATCTATAAAGTGGTTTTGTTCTATACAATGTGTTGAAATGCCTGTGTTTTTTAAACCATTTAAAATTGATGTTTTGTGTTCTTTTATTCTGTTTTTTATGCTCCTTCCACTTTGACCAATATATTCCGCATTACAGTCTGCGCAATTAACTTTATAAACCCCTGACATATCTAATTTTTCTGTTTTGTCTTTATTGTTAACTAATAATCTACCTAGGTTACTCTTATTTACAGACACAGTTTTACAGCCTAACTTATCTAGCCTATTGGATACATTATTGCTGATGTTTGGTATATAATTGATAAACTTAAAATTATTGTTTTTAGGTTCTGTAATACTATAAAACTCTTTAGCAATTAACTTTGTGTTAAAATTTATCAAAACGTTAATTGCTAAAGAGTTTTATAGTATTACAGAACCTAAAAACAATAATTTTAAGTTTATCAATTATATACCAAACATCAGCAATAATGTATCCAATAGGCTAGATAAGTTAGGCTGTAAAACTGTGTCTGTAAATAAGAGTAACCTAGGTAGATTATTAGTTAACAATAAAGACAAAACAGAAAAATTAGATATGTCAGGGGTTTATAAAGTTAATTGCGCAGACTGTAATGCGGAATATATTGGTCAAAGTGGAAGGAGCATAAAAAACAGAATAAAAGAACACAAAACATCAATTTTAAATGGTTTAAAAAACACAGGCATTTCAACACATTGTATAGAACAAAACCACTTTATAGATCTTAATAATGTTAAACTACTCCATAGAGAAAACAAAGGTAAAAAATTAAATTTATATGAACAACTAGAAATTAAAAAATCACTTATAGACAATACAACTCTTTCTACCAATGATCAAATAAATTTCGCAGATATGCCAATTATAAATAAATTTATTACCACATCTGGGCCGCATAATAAAACCCCTAATAATATTTTATAGACCTTTTGGGAAAAACGTGTTAAATGGTTCTGTTTGTAAATATTTCTCTTTTTTAAATTTAGTATACGAAGTACTCTTGATGAAGCCCTAGAAAGGCGAAACAATTGTAGAGTAATGCTCTAATAATTATTGAAACATTAAAAAGCAATTTTTCCTATTTAGTATTAATATTTAAAAAATGTTTCACAAGAAACCAACTGCGGATACAATTCAGTGTATTATTATATTGTTTCAAAATATGTACAAATAAAAATTTGATATTTTTTACTTTCCCAAATATTGTGTGTGGCTTGTAAAGTTTTTTTAATATAATAAATCTAGTGACCCTGGACTGACTATTAACCAGACCAACACAATGTAAAACCAAGAACCTACTATTGGTTTTATCAAAATCACAGCACACTAGCTTATTTAAGAAATTGCTTTTTTAGGACAAAAATATCCCATTTTGACAATGGCTATAACAAAAATTTTAAAGCAAATATAATAAGCTGAAAAAATACACAGGGTGGTATTTTTGCCTACACCTTTAAATTTATTTGTTTAGTCGCTCAGTATATTCTTTATATTGCTAATGTTGTTAGAAAGTAGGGTAAAGTGCAATCGTGAGTGCAATGTAACAGCTTTGTTCTAAAATCTAAAAGAGCTAAAACCATTTTGCCTATAACACTGATTTTCTACATTGCATTACATTTATTTTATTTAGAAATGTATAATAAAATACCTTACCCTGAGATTAGAAAACAGTTCTGCTTTTAAAAACTAGATGGTTGACCAAAACACAAAAACAGTTGAAAAGTTAACCTAACTATTGGCGCGACGTTATCTCTACGTCATATGTTTTTGTTTAAATGCGACATCTCTTATCTAATTTTAAAAGCTCTATTCTATTCTATTTTTTCTTGGTTTTGGTCCCTTCAGGTCCAATCCACCAGCTCTCTCCCTTCCGGACTATGCTTTCCAGGGCTTCTGCCGGCGGAAAATCTGAATAATCAAGCCTGTAGCTCTGCAGAAATTCAAAAAAAGAAAAAAACAAAAATAATTCTACAATCGATGCAATGCATAAATTGTCGGCTGCCAATACAAAACTGCTACTGGCTATTGTGCATAGCCTTCACCATAGATAAGGGGGGCCTTCACTGTCACTTGCTGATGCTTCCAGTCGAGACCGTCCTCGGCCGTTACGAAAACCACAGACTGAAAAAAAGTTCTTTAGAGGTATTCTGTACGAAAACACGTGCACACCGCTAACATAAAACAAGATTCTATCAATTTAGTGAGTCTTTTCTCGATCCCCAAGGGCACAGAAACGGCCGTACAACTCTTCAGCTGACTAGCCGGGGACGGTATGTAGCCTCCCACGAAACATGACCGCACAACTTGAAGATCTTATAATTATAGGCCTATTCTTACGAGACTTAATTAGTGATCAAACTGAAAATTGTCATTCTTTGTTTGAATGTTTATTAATATTTCAAATGGCATCAGTCACGTGATCAGATCATTAGGATTACTAACAGAACTGATAGAAGTGAAACTGATCATGTTTCGCAAAAATAAGTCTAATATTAGGCCTATTCTTTCGAGACTTGATCTGTGATCAAACTGATTTATATTATTATCATCATTCTTTGAAACTTATGTGGCTTTCATGCTGAATATTTATTAATATTTCAAATGACATCAATCACGTGATCAGATCATTAGGTTACTGAGCTGATAGAAGTGAAACTGATCATTAAGATATTTTTCTAATTCTTCTGTCTTACAGCTGCTAACAAGCTTGTCTAACAGCTGACGTCATTAAAATGTGAATCGAAAAAATAAAAACGCTTACCGCCAACGACAAATGACATTAAAAAAAATAATAATATAACCTAAAAAATGGTAACTCCCGTTTTATAACAAAAATGCACAATACTTTCAATTGCAGTTGAATTAATCCTTCACATGGTTTCCCACACATATTATTGTTATTGTTATTAGTATACATTTAGTCAATTTTGTTTGACTTTTAACCTCAAATTCGGCTATATTTCCCCCTCTTTGTTTTTCAACCTGTTAGACAGTGGTTAGACATCTCCCGAGGCCGCTAACAACCGCTGTGAGCTGCTGTAAGACTGACGTCATTGATTTGTCAAAAAATGAAAGTGCTTACAGCTGCTGTAAGCAGCTAACAAAGAAAATATCTCCCATGTTTCGAAAAAATAGGTCTATTGTCTTTGGTTGTCACAACCGTATCTAGAGGCAGTCTTCACTCTGACACCGCGTGAAAATAGGTACGTTCCAGCCGACTTCAGCGGCTGAGCGTTGCTTGGTAAGCGGTCGCGTTCACTCCGACCGGGATGACAAGCCGCTGCCGGAACTCAGCAGATGTCCATTTTACAAAGCGGTCTTTACTAGAAAGCTGAACCAAACTCAGCATTTATCTGGGCTTGCGCAAAATGTCGACCTTTGGGAAGTTCTGTTAGTCATCTGTCAAATTTTGTTTATATTTTTAACTGAAATGTCGAACTACTGTAGCGAAGCGTTCAGAGACTCAAGCCAACTGTTGGGTCGTTTTTTCCGCTGAATCGCTTTGTGCTTACAAAAAGCTGCTGATGTCGGATGAACGTACCCATTGGTACTTCTCTCCTTGGGCTTCTTTCCCTCTTCCCCGACGAATCAGCACTAGTAGACGAGCATAGACCATTATTATTAGACGAGTAGCAAGAGATAAAGGCAACTTAACTTATTTCCTTTTTTTTCGAATTACCGCTGTTTGGCCTGAAAAGCCCATAAGGCGTCGTTTAGGAGGTATATGCTTGAAGGATCAAAAAGTCTTTAATGGTGCCATCTTCACGTAGAATATCACACCAATATGGTGTATTCCTTTGTACTCTAGAACCGCCCGAAACCGTTCTTTGAACTGTCAAGAGTGTCAAAACCGTCAAAAATACAATAGACGGCAATTAAAAGGAACACTTCGGTGTCGTTCCGGTCGGTTCTAAACCCTAAAAGGAATACAACTCAATAACTGCTAATAATTTACTTTTTGACCAAACGTCAAAAATTATGTAAGATTTGAGGTTATATTAAAGAGTCGCTGCAGTATTTTCTATTTCGTAAACAAATTTATGCAAAATAGCTTTATTTTGCTGTGACATTGTTTTATGATGATTCAATAACGAAGTAAACGCACCTGCAAATTAAGTAAAACATTTTTTAATGAAACTATTTAGGAAACTGTGCAGATTTGCAGTATTTGTCCAAGCAGAAAATGAATAATATTGTTAGGAATGTTCCTGCTTCATCGAAGATTCTATCAGCTAAATAATCTTTATTTTATATTTAGTTTGTTATTGGCTGCTGGATTTCTAATTCAAATTAAAGTGCTTTATCATAGCCACCAGAAAAATTTAAGGCTTGCTGAATATAAAACTAGAGTAAGTACAATAAAAAAAAATATTTACTTATTTATATCTAGTTACAAAATGCTGGATATGAGGCTAACATATCTTGGCTTGTCGAATTTATCGATTCAAATGCTATATTAATAATATTTTGTCAAAGAAAAGTTTTATCCATCACAAAATTTTAAAAACTGAGGTGTGAGAAATTCAAGTATGAGGAACAAAGCTGTGGCTGGTGATGCTCAATTTGATGGGTCAACTCACAGCATTGTTAAATTAATATACTAATAATTTTTTAAAAATTGTTAATTATTACAGTCTATAAAATCACTTTAACCCATTATTTGTTTTATTATTTAACATATTATCCATAAAATTGGATTAATTACTTATACTTAATAAGAAGCCCAAATAAAATTTTAAACATTAGTTTTTACCTATGGTGCTGGTAGACCCACCAAATTGCCCATCACCAGCTGCCGCTGGTTAGGAAGGTTTCATAATTAAATTAGATTAATAAAGTGGGATTGCTTTGGGCCTAGTTTATAAATCAAAATTTAATTTTAGTTTTGGTAGGTATGACATTAGTATTATTATTTATGGTAATAGTTCGATATAGCGGTTTTGGCTATTATAAGAGATTTTCGAAAAATTCTTTTTCAGGGCGTTTCTATAGGTCGACTATGACACAAATCTGTGTGCGCGTTTTCCAAAATCCATTTCTATAATTTATTATTAATAAAAACATATTTACGGGACGGTGGAGTGAACAGGGGTGCTGGGTGGGGACAAAACAGTATTAATCCAACGTCAAACACGAGAAAACATTAATACACTGCACTCGGGCGCAGTGAAAAAGTATTAAATTTTTCGAAAACTATCCACACTACATACGAGATATCTTGTCCGCCATTAATTAAAGAAGGAAAATAGGCGCATTCATTTTGGTCAGCTGATAACATGAAGTTCGTCATTATGAAAATGACAGTCTTGATAGAAGCAGCGTTGCCAAACTTCTTATGAAGAATTAACACCAAGCCTATTTCAGGGATTATCCACCATTTCCATGAGAAACAATGGTATTTTTTGTAGAAATGCCTCCTTCTTTATGTTTAGGTATTTTCCTTTTTTTTCTACAAATTATAATAGGAAGAAGGAATAACTTAATTTTTCATATGAATTTTGTCCTGTATCTTCCTTTTTTAAGCTATTGACACTTTCTCACTTTATTTGGCAACATCGCAAGACATTTACAATTCTATTGCAAACTCTTCTTTTATGCAGTGACAGCCATGGCGGGATTGTTGTACATATTATTTATTTTTAATTTTTCAATAATTCTTGACATTTTTGTAAACAGAAAGGTGCGGTGTGTACTGTGAAATACTGTTTTTGGGCGTTTAATCGTAGGATTTCTACTGTTTCGTCCCCACCCGCACCCTGTTCCCTCCACCGTCCCGCTTGTGAAAATAGCAAATAGCACACTGATTTCATGCATAGAAAATGCGTTTATATCACACTGTCAGTGTTGCAAAGTACTTTACAGCACTAGTGTTGCAAAGTACTTTACAACACTGGTGTGATACATATTATGATGTCATTCTAAAAACTGCTATGTGGTTTTGCAAGTGACATATTTATTGTAGTGACAGTAAAAAAAACTTTTTATTTACCTTAAACGGTAGAACCCAAATTAGCGAAAATCATCTTATTTTATATTTATTAAAATTTACGAAAAAATAAAAACATAAACAAAAATAGACATAACCACAAAAACAACTTTCACTGACTGGCACAGTGTTGTCAGGTAAGTAGATCAAATTAAAAATCTCCTTCTACCTTTGAGCACGTACTTTATAGAGGCAGCCTTGCCGCTTGACCGTTCGACCTAAAGCGCCAGAGAAAAAAGCCTATAGATCAAATTCCTTCCTCTCTTTCTTCGTGTACTCAAACAACTAGTTAAATCTTTTTTTTAATCCCTAATTAAACCTAAGGCTAATACACACTTTATGAATCCACTTTCTTTTATCCATTCATAAATAGAATCAGACCCTTCCGACGTTGCCAAATGCTTTCCATATTTTGCATGGTAACTGACGTTTGGTAGTCGTTTTTCCTTACTTTTAGGACTTTAGGTTATGCATTTACAATTTTCATATTTTTATATTTTTTCTTAAAAATATGAGGAAAAACTGTTATTTTTACTTAATTTTATATGTGATGTTCAGTTTCATTAACTCGTTTTACCAATTTTACCCCACCCAGCACCCCTTTTCACTCCCCGGTCCCGTAAGTTTATTTACTGATATTTTTAAAAAACGGAATATTTTGGATATGCACCACTTACGTTTTATTTAGAAGAGTGTCTAAAATATGTAAGAATCGATAATTTTTAAAAACACTTATAATAGCAGAAAACCGTATTAAACTATTAGCGTTATTACCTAACAAAACCATACAATTTTTATTAAGTGAGGGCCTTTTTAAATTCCAAAATGATAAAAGTTATATAATGCTTCTAGGTAGGTGATTTTCGATGTAAAAATATTGTCAAAACAGTATAATATAGCAGTGAGGAAAAGTATATATCCACTAGTGTTGCAAAGTAAATATCACCCTAGTGTTGCAAAGTTCTCAATTGTTTTTATTTTTTCTGAACAGACAAACTTTAATTTATTTATTTTTTGGTGAATAATTTGTGGTCGTAGGAAAAATAGTGTACAGTACTCGTGTGAAAATGACTTTCTTACACTCGTGGGTTTGTCGCACTCGGCTAACGCCTCGTGCTACAATATTCCCACTCGTGTGAAATTAGTCATTTTCCACACTTGTAATGTAATATACTATTTATTAATCAATAAATTATAGAAATGGATTTTGAAAAACGCGCACATTGATTTGTGTCATAATCGACCTATAGAAACGCCCTCAAAAACAATTTTTCAAAAATCTCTTATAATAGCGAAAACCGCTATATCGAACTATTACTTTATTTATTTACCTAAATAAAACTTAGCCATGTTTTTGTGCCATTTCTTAGCTACATTAAAAAAAATGAAAATGAAACTTGAATAAAAATGAGTTACTGGTTTTAACCTTTTTATGGCACATAAGCAGTTAATATTTTTCCCCTATTTTAGTATTAAGTTTTAAATTTTAGAAAATTTGAAGGTAATTTCTTAAGACCAAAAAATTAAATTTGATTTATAATCACTTCAGTTTAAATGTATGTTTTTGAATCTTGTGTCTAATGCTAATACTAATACTAAAATTAAATTTTAACTTATAAAAATGGCCTTGCATACATTGATAAAATACTTTTTTATTATGATCTAGATCGCAGCTAAAAAAAAGTTGAGCTTCATATTGTTTTTGTATTTAAATGCGAGTTTAAATGTATCCAATAAGTGGTTTTTCAATTTTGTATCTAGTACCTGTCACAGTCTTTAGGTAGGGGTGAAAATACAGGGTGGCCCACCATATTCGACACGGTCTGTAGCTGGATAACCATGGGGTTTTTAAAAAAGAAATACTGAAACATATACAGGTCGGATAAGGCCACAGTATAAAATTATTTTACTCTATACAGGATGTCTCAAAAAGGTGTGACGTATCAAAGTTATATTTTTTTAAATGGAACACCCTATATTTTATGACGGTTTTAGATTCTACATAAAAAAATAATTTAAGTTTGTTAATAGTACCAAGTGTCTAATTTTATTCGTTTTTGTGATATTTGATTTTTTTCAAAATGCAGGGTGCAATTAAATTAATTTTATTTTAACAATATAAACTCCTTAAACTTTAAAATTTGTTACAAGATTAGAAAAAGTCTGCCTTATCATACGTAGGTCATATCGAGATCATAGATTATACAGGGTGATCAAAAAATAATTTAAATTTTTTAGAAAGTCAAATAGCATATATCTCTCTTATTTTAAATGGAACACCCTGTATTTTTTACACCACATGATGACAAACCAAATGCTCTTTCAAATGGTGTATAGGTTGCTTATACCTATCTTTTATACTTTTAAGTAAATTCCGTTTTAACATATTTTTATTCCAAATGTCTATTTAAATGTAAGTAGGCTGTGATATAGCTATGCCTATTTACTAAGCCGTTATTGCAAAATGTAAATTTGTTGGAAAAAAGCACAAAATTAAAAGATTTTGTATTATCTGCCACTATTTTTAAAATTCACAGAAAAAAAAATTCATTAGTTGCTTATAATGCTACTTCCAATAGCACTTATTTCAGCTGAATGTGGTAATGATAAAACTTGTGTTTTTAAACAATCCTAATAATGCCTCGGGTCAGTTATGACGACATTCTGTGACCTATAACTCGTTTCTTCCATTATCCATAATCACTGTGTCAAATTTTTTAAAGCAACTATTAAGGTTATCAGATGGTTTCTCCTGGAATATTTTTCAGGATTAACTCTAGACTAAAGTTAACCATTTTTTTCACATCCTACTAGTATTATATCATCTTGTTGTTGTAGAAGAAGGGTTTTTATTTAAAATCATTGAAATTTCTTTTAAACTGACTAAAACACCAGTAATCAATAAATGGTCGTTGTTATTTTCTTAAGAAAAATATTAATGGCTGCTATGTCACAGCCAACTTTAATTAAATAAACATTTGGACTAAAAATTTGTAAAAACAGATTTTACTAAAAAGCACAAAAGATAGGTATAGGCTAACCTATTTGAAAGAGTATTTTATTTGTCATCATGTGACGTAAAAATACAGGGTGTTCCATTTAAAATAAGAGAGATATGGCTATTAGATTTTCTCAAAAATTGAAATTATTTTTGATCACCTCTACAATATTTAATCTTGATTTGACCTACGTATGATATGGCAGACTTTTTCTAATCTTGTTACACATTTTAAAGTTTAAAGTGTTAAAAGTGTTAAAGTAAAATCAATTTAATTTTACCTCTGCATTTTTCAAAAAAATAAAATATCACAAAAACGAATAAAATTATACACTTAGTACTATAAACAAACTAGAGTTATTTTTAAAGTAGAATCTAAAACCGTCATAAAATATAGGGTGTTCCATTTAAAAAAATATAACTTTGATACGTCACACTTATTTGAGACACCCTGTATGGACCAAAATAATTTTATACTGTGGTCTTATCCGACCTGTATATGTTCCAGTATTTACTTTTTAAAAACCCCATGGGTATTCAGCTACAGACCGTGTCGAATATGGTGGGCCACCCTGTATAATAATGATAATGTGAACATAGATAAATTGGTTTAAATAATCATGTTTTTAGATTAATGATCTTGGAGAAGACATGAATTCAGTAGAAAGAATAGCTAATATAACTTCAAATATGATAAAGAAACTGCAGGCCACAATGAGAGCTACAAGACTTAGGAGAAAAATGCGAATAAGTTGACGGTATTTTATATTTTATAGAATTAGGATGGTACAAAAATAACACATTTTTAAAATTTTATCTCTTTTTTAATTGGTTTAATACAGGGTTTTTATTTATATTTTTCAACCTACATTTAACTTTAACCAAAAAAGAAAAAAACGTCCTGTATAAAAGTTTCATACTTCTTTATCTATTATCTTTTGAGCATAAAAAGAAACAAATAAACGTTAAAAACTCAAGAAAAGAGAAATGTAAACTTTTTTTTAAATGGGACACCCTGAATATTATGTCTCCATTAATAAGGTCTTTTACAAAGTTTTACAAAAATACCACATTTGATATACATATCTATCTTTAATAGTTTCGGAAATATGGCCATTTAAATCTGGGTATAATTTCCATTACATCTACAGTATCACCTTAGTGCCAAAGGTACATAATAGGGTGTCAGTTATTTCCCAAATCATTTTTTTTGCAATCGCCCCTGAACTTTTAGTTTTTACTAGGGCTGGCAAAAACCGGAAAAAAACAAAACCGGTTAACCGGTTTAAAACCGGTTTTAAAAAACCAGTTTTGGTTAAAACCGGTTAACCGAATATTTAAAAACAGGTATTAAAACCGGTTTTAAATACCGGTATTAAAAACCGGTTTTAAAACCGAAAACGGTTTTCAAAACCGATACACCGAAATCGGTTTTTAAAACCGAAAACCGAAATACGGTCTTTAAAACTGAAAACCGAAAACGGTTCTCAAAACCGAAAAAGGCTTTTCTAAACCCCAGTTAACAGAAAATCGGAAAGTAATTATTCTCTATTAATCGTTTTTGCGTTGATTACGGATTTGCCCATGAGCTGTGGTGTTAAGTGATAATCATTATTCATCCTAGAATATTCTTCAAAAGAAATTGGGTAAATATAAATAAGAATAAAAATATAACATCCCTGTTAATAAAATGCAAGATTCTAAAAGGTGATGTAAAAATTCCATACATACATACATAATTTATTTTTTCCTCTTTATTTAAAATTGGTATTCTATTTTCGGTGTTTTTCTTGGTTTATTGGTTAATAAAAAACAGAAAAGGAAAAGTGGTGATTTTTAAATTTTAATTTAGTGTATTATTATAGTAAGTTGTAGTTTTTAGTACATATTTGTTATATACGTCGTGCCACTAAGCAAGCTCGATTAGTCATCCTATCCGGAATGTTTTTTTGTCTAATTTTGACCTGCTAGTGTTCAACACACTGCAAGTAGCGAGCTGGCACGACGTATATTATAAGAAAAATTGTATTAAATCTGTCAACATGGGATTTCTGGATGACCGCAAATATAGTGCTGCCGACATGCTATTGACATTACCGATTTTAATCGCAAGAATCCCGATATATTAAAGTTTTGAATAATAATACCATTAAATTTGCCCCTTTATTTCAAACAATTCTTACTAGAAACATTTTCTTCTAAAATGCGCCGTTTTCTGGTTATTTGCCTGTCTAAGGTTAAATGAACCACCCTGTATAATCTGTCAACCAATATCCGATTCTACAAAATGAACGGTTTTTCTTTTTTAGATATAAACCGCAATCAACCAAAAACCTATTAATTGATATTCGAAGAACCGCTTTTCGATTTTGGTCCGATTATCCAAAAACCGGTATTCGAAAACCGATTATCCAAAAAACCGGTATTTGAAAACTGCTTTTTAAAACCGGTTAACCGATATTCGAAAACCGGTTTTCAAATACCGGTTAACCGGTATTCGAATACCGGTTTTCGGTTTTGGCCAAAACCGCGGTTAACCGAAAACCGGTTAACCAAAAACCGGTTTCGGTTGCCAGCCCTAGTTTATACCCTAAAAAAAAATCCAATGTAAAAATGCTCTTAATTCCTAATTTAAACCGTGCCGAAATCATGTTGCTTTTCCCATTTAAATAACATGGAATTTTGGACTTTTCTCTTTTATTTTTTTCTCAGATACAAATAGATGGAAGAATCTACTCATCGCATATTCTGATGAGAAATTTAACGCTCTACAAAAAAGTTCTCTTACGAATTTTCGATTAAGTCACTCCTTTAAGAGTTATTTACCGTCAAACGTTGAGTTAAGATTGAGTTGTGGCCATCCTCGGGAATTTAATAGTAAACCGGCATTTTATAAATAAATCACTCGGTATATTACATCACCATTAAATAGATATTTTAAAGAGCTTTAAGAAAGTACAACATTTGATATGTCTATCTCTTATAGTTTTGAAATATGGCCATCCAAATCTAAAAATTATAGATATAGTGTGTAATTTATCTTCGCCACTAAGCTTATAGCTTAGAGCTGAAAATATAATGGAAATTTAACATAATTTTTAGATTTGAATGGCCATACTTTTGAACTATTAAGAGCTAGACATATAAAATGTGCTATTTTCTTAAAGCTTTTTAAAGTATCTACACACATCAAAATAATCTAGGGAACAAGAATTAAAATTGTTATAAATTTTGTAGTACCCAATAAATTATCATGAAAATTCCTGTAGATAATTACTTACTACTTCCTTCGTTTAGGAGTATCTCAAAAAGCCAGAATTTTTTAGAAAGAAAATTTAATTTCAATAAAAAAGTAAAAAAATGAAAATTACTGAAAATAATAATTCTACACAAGGTCAAAAAAAAGTAATGTTGTTTAAGTTTATACACTTGTCAGTAAGTAGTGTGACCTCCCCGTGCATTAATGACAGCCTGGCATCTGTTTGGCATGCTTGAAATAAGGTTGTCAATTTCCATTTGGGTTGTATTATTCCATAAGTCAGAAAGACAATTGAACAGCTGTTGTCTTGTTTGCAAGTGCATTTGTTGATGGAAAAGCCTTCGTCCCATTGAATCCCAAAGGTGTTCTATAGGATTCAGGTCTGGGGACTGTGCAGGCCAAGGCAAAACATTGATGTGCTCAGTTTCCAAAAATTCACGTACCACCCGAGCAGTGTGTGGACGGGCATTATCCTGCATGAGTTGAAAATTCGGACCGATTGCTGCAGCATATGGAAGCACAACAGGTTGCAAAATGCTGTCACGGTAAGTGATGGCATTTAAAAAGCCCTCTAACAGAACGAGATCAGTTCTTCCTCCGACACGAATTCCGCCCCACACCATAACTGTGCCACCCTGGTAGCTGTGAACTTCCTGGACGGCAGCAAGGCGTTCCACATTTCCAGGTCGTCTCCACACACGAAGTCGGCGTGAATCAGGATGAAAACCGAAGCGAGATTCGTCCGTGAAGAGTACATTACGCCATTCTTCATGTCGCCAGTTTAGATGTTCGTGTGCCCATTCCAGTCTCATAGCGCGGTTGCCTCTTGTTAACGGGGGAACACGGAGCGGTCGACGAGCATAAAGGCTGAAGTCGTGCAATCTGTTTCTGACAGTTTGGCTGCTCACAACAACATGGTGTGTGCGTTCTAGCTCATTTGCTAACTGACCTGCAGTAACTGTTCGATCTCGTAAAGCCTGTAATCGAATAAAACGATCGTGTACAGGGTCGGTAACTCTCGTACGGCCAGTATGCCGTTCTCTTACATCTCCGGTCTCACGGTATCTTGTCATTAATCGACAAATCACACTTGCTGATGTGTTAAGGGCGTCTGCTACTGCTCTATAATTTGAACCCGCTTCAACCATCCCTACTGCTCGCAACTGCTCTTCGCGCGTTAAATGTCGTCGTTCCATTAGGATAATTAAACTAAACACTAATTCAAATACCGAAAGTCACGTTTTCACTTCGTAGAAGCAGGCACCAAAAAAGAAACTGATACGATATTTTAACAATAGCAGTACAACTTTTTTATCCACATTCCATAAACTGATAAAAATTAAAATAATGTGTATTGTAAACAACAACAGTATCACAAATATACACAGAAATTTTCATGATAATATATTGGGTACTACAAAAGTTATAACAATTTTAATTCTTGTTCCTAGATTATTTTGATGTGTATTTAATGGTAATGTAATATACCGAGTGGTTTATTTTAAAAAATGCCGGTTTACTATTAAATTCCCGAGAATGGCCACAACTCAACGTTTGACGGTAAATAACTTTTAAAGGAGTGACTTAATCGAAAATTCGTAAGAGAACTTTTTTGTAGAGTGTTAAATTTCCCATCAGAATATGCGATAAGTAGATTTTTCCATCTATTTGTTACTAAGAAAAAAAAAAGAAAAAGTCCAAAATCCCATGTTATTTAAATGGGAAAAGCAACATGATTTCGGCACGGTTTAAATCGAGAATTAAGAGCATTTTTACATTGGATATTTCTTTTAGGCTATAAACTAAAAGTTCAGGGGGCGATCGCTAACAAAAATCGATTTGGGTTAATCGAAAAACCTAAATAATGGATACCCTAGTACATAGGTATAATGGAAATTATATCTACTATTTTTCAGATTTAAGTGGTCATATTTCGAAAACTGTTAAAGATAGATATATCAAATGTGTTATTTTTGTAAAGCTTTTTAAAAGACCTTTTAATTTTGACATAATATACAGGGTATCTCATTTCAAAAAGTTTACATCTTCATTTTTCTTGAGGTTTTGAGGTTCATTTCTTCTTTGTTATAGTTAAAAGTGGATGGCAAAATATAAATGAAAACCCCGTAGTTAACATTTTGTTGCATAAATGGTTGAGAGAAATTTTGTTAAAACAAACCTTTAAGTTATATATATACATATATATATATATATATATATATATATATATATATATATATATATATATATACTATTATATATATATATATATATATATATATATATATATATATATATATATATATATATATATATATATATATATATATATACAATATGAAGCAATGCGTTTTGGTTCATTGGCCGGCAATAGAATAACAAAACAAGCACTATGATTCACGCCTGTTTACATGCTGGAATTTAGTTAGATCCCTTTTCTTTACATTGCCTATGTGTTATTATTTCATTGAACCTGTATATATATATATATATATATATATATATATATATATATATATATATATATATATATATAGCAGCTACTATTCATATTTATGTTGATAAAATACCTAATAACTAACCATGGTTATTGTACTTTTTAAACCAATTTTATGCATTTTTGGTTTAAGTATTTTATCTCAGTATATATAGTAGTATCAGAAAAATAATACTTTTACTAATGAGAGCAATATATTAACAAGCTTTTTTCATGAAAAAAATGCATAGTAATAAAAAGTTCATAAGCGAATTTTGTAAAAAAAAATATATATATAAATTGGTTTATTATTTTTCAGCTTGTTGTTTCTATAGGTAGATTACCTAATTTTCAAACAGTGGTATAATAAAAATAATTTCTATATAGATTTGTGTTGATCACTTAAAAGAACTATTATTTAAAAAGAAAATTAAATGTTATTATACCATTAAGATCTGTTAAGGTAATAAACTTTTCATATAGGTTTGTATATTTCAACAACCTAATGTTTTGGTGTTGGAAAAAAATGTTTAACCAAAAATAGATGCCAAAAACAATTTTTCCTAATTTAGGCGATCCAAAAATAAGATGATTTAAATATCAGTTAAATTCTTCTTTTATTCGCCTTTTCCTTGTTTATAATAGTCCAGTTATTCTTGAGAAGAAAGTAATAATAATATAATAATTATTATAATAATGGGGTAATAAGAATTATTTAAATATAAAAATATGTAGATATTGGTGGGATAGGTAAGAAATTAATTAATTATTCTAATATTACCCAAGATATTTTAGTGGTGTTTAGTATAAAAATAACGGGAATGTTAAAATAATTAAATGTCGAATTTTTCTAAAGATACCAAAGAAATGTAAGGTAGAGAGGAGTTTTTGCGAACATTTAAATTACTTTTTATACAGGGTGTTTTAAAACAAATGCCCAAAAACTTTAAGCGCTACTTTCTTGTAGCGTATGTCCACCATTGGGAAGTTATGATGTGGAAACCCTACAACTCTTATACAGGGTGTTCGAAAAATGCGTTAGGAAATTTTAAGGGGTCATTCTGCAATGAAAAATAATGTTAGTAAGTCCTTTGACAAAATGTCGAAATCTCCCTGGTTACCAAGTTACAGGGGTTAAAAGTTCAATTTTTATTTTTGTTTTTTCGCCATATTGCATTTATTTTTTAACCAATCTAGTTGACATTTGGCACACAAATCAAGCTTTGCAGATTCTAAAATTTAAAGATAAAAGTATTTTTTTAATACCGCCAGAGGGCACTTTACCTGAAACCTAAAATTTATTTACATCATAACTTTTTATTTTGACAGATATCGCAAAGCTGGGGGCGCCATTTTATAGACAATCAAGAACTTAAAAATAAGATTTTGTTCATTAAAGTCGATAAACCTAACCGTTTAGGCACCAGTCGACATTAAAGTTTTTATCAATTTTAATCAAATTACCTACGTACATACAGGGTGTCCAGTAACTCAACCGACAAACTCTAAGGGGCGATTCTACAATGAAAAGTAAGAAAAAAACTTCATATAAACATATGTCCTAAATGTCTTAGTTTTTGAACTTCAGTGTGTTAAATATTTAAAAAAAAACTTTTTTTTTAATACCCTGTAGTTCAAAAACTAAGAGACTTAGGACATATGTTCATATAAAGTTCTTTTTATATTCTGTTGTAGAATTTCCTCGTAAAGTTTGTCGGTTGAGTTACTGGACACCTGTATGTATGAAGGTAATTTGATTGAAATTGAAGAAAACTTTGATGTCGATTGGTGCCTAAACGGTGAGGTTTATCGACTTTAATAAAAGTACCTTATTTTTTAAGTTCTTGATTGTCTATAAAATGGCGCCCCTAACTTTGAGATATCTGTCAAAATAAAAAGTTATGATGCAAATAAATTTTAAGTTTGAGGTAAAATACCCGCTGGCGGTATAAAAAAAATACTTTTATCTTCTAATTTTAGAATCTGCAGAAGCTTGGTTTGTGTGCCAAATGTCAACTGGATTGGTGAAAAATAAATGCAATATGGACGAAAAACAAAAATAAAAATGAAAAACTTTAACTTCTGTTACTAGGTAACCAGGGAGATTTCGACATTTTGTCAAAGGACCTACTAACATTATTTTTCATTGTAGAATGACCTTTTTTTGAAGTCGTTGGGTAAGTTTTTCTTTAAATTTAGTCAACAAGAATAATAGGGATAGTCTGTTTTTACCCTTTTCACAAGTTCTAAAAACGTATTAAAAACTTGCATAAATTGTCATTTTATAAGTAATATTTCCATAAAATTTCATTATTCTCGCTTTTAGTTTTAAGATAAAAATAGCTTAATTTTGCCATTTTATACCGCGAATCTCCCTAAGGGCTCTGACACGATACTAAGCGTCAGCATCAGCGGCCAGCGTTGAGCGGAAAATGTGAGAGCGCTGTCTTTGATCTTTACGCGAGAATACAAAAACGCTGGTTATCGTGCCCGAGCGTTAATGGCCGACTATTGATCCAACGGTTATACCAGAAACTCCCATTAATTTTGCAAGGAATCACTGCTTAAATATTTTCGCATTTGTTTGAAAACACCCTGTTAAAGAGATGCAAAGTAAATAATTTTAATTCTGCTTTGGCTTAAAATTTATTTTAGACACTCCGAATCCAATTTGATCTTACAAATATTAAGGCCAGTTTTTAAGTAGTACAAGTTTATTAACCAAATATGCGTTTTATATATTTAAATTTTTATGTACAACTTGCCTACTACAGTTAGTTAGGTGTACCGAATCCTAAAGGTCCCCGCAGACGTTCGGATCAATCGTATGATATCTAAATGCAGTAGCGGATTTATAAAAGTCTGTATAAAAGTTTCATACTTTTTCATTTATTATTTTTTGAGCATTAAAAAAAAACAAATGAACATCAAGAACTCAAGAAAAATTAATAGGTAAACTTGTTTTAAATAGAACACCCTGTATATTGTCACCATTAAGAAAGTCTTTAAAAGCTTTACAGAAATGTGGTATTTTTGTAAAGCTTTTTTAAGATCTTTTAATGGTGATAATATACAGGGTGTCCTATTTTAAAAAATGTACTTCTTCATTTTTCTTGCGTTTTTGATTTTCATTTGTTTCTTTTATACAGGACTTTTTTTATATCCTTCTCGAATATAGTTAAAAGTGGATGGCAAATTATAAATGAAAACCATGTATAATGACTTTGTATAGTGTATCTCAAAGTATATCGCTTTTGGATTTATGACCTATTGTTATTAGGCAAACCTATGAGTTCATAATGACAGGGGTGGGCCAGGTATAAATATCTCTAGACCATTTATATAAATATTTCTGCTAATATTTTAGTTGTAGTGTTGAATAACCGTTTTTACTGTGCGTTTCGAAAAGTTATTTTATGAGAATACATATAAATATGTCGCGTCGAAATCATTTGTCATTAGATGCAAAACATGTAACAAATGTGTATAAAACTTTAATCAGTAGGGGACTTATTAAACAAGAAGCTTTAAAAAGAAACCTGTCTACTTACAAAATCTCAATATCGTCGATAAGGGATATTATTAATAGTGAAGAATTGAACAAAAGAAAAAAGCGTGAGTGATTTTCGATCTCACCGTATAGACCATAGTGATCAAGACCTAATAAGAAGGAAAATATATTGTCTTTATGAAAGCGGAGTTGTTCCTATCTTGGATAAACTGAAAACGAAGCTAGAAGAAGACGACCCTAATATAAATATTAGCCGTGCCACCCTCCATATAGTTGTTTGTGAAATGGGATTTAAATACCGCAAAATAGACAAAAGACAAGTAGTAATGGAATCGCACAGATTACGCACTTGGAGATTTAATTACGTTCAAGAAATTAAAAGATATAGGTTAGAAAACAGATCCATAATTTACCTTGATGAAACATGGTTCGATACACACGACGCAGTATCCAAAGGATGGGTGGATTTCAGTCAAAACTGTCAGACGAAAGCGCCTTCAAATAAAGGAAAACGCAATACCATAATACACGCTGGCAACGATTTAAAATATATCATTGACGCTGGTTCAGAAGACGGATATGTCCCAAACTGCTTGCTGTTATCTGCAAAGAATATTAAGGATTCTAGCTTGGATTATCACGAGGATACAAGCGCAGAACTTTTTGAAAACTGGTTTCAAAATTATCTTTTAAAAATATTCCAAACAACAGTGTTATTATAACGCAAGCTACCACAGCCGTCTGCTACACAAAGCACTAGCTTCATCAAGTTCAAAAACTGAAATCCAGGAATATTTGTTAGAAAATTATATTTATTTTGAATTCAGTTACAAAAAGCGCAACTTTTGGAAGTCCTAAATTCATATGCAATTAAAAAACAATATGTATGTGACAATTTGGCTGGGCATACTGTCTTACGTCTTCCTTCGTATCACTGTATGTTTAATCCCATAGAACATTTGTGGAACCAAGTAAAATCAAAGATTAGAGCAGAAAATGTTACACCTACTTTAAGTCCCAGTGTTATAAATTTGATAAACAATGTAATTACTAATATACCAGTTGAGCGCTGAAACAATTCAGTACAGCACATTATAAAAATTGAGGACTCTTACATTTCTGTACAAGACAACATAAATCGTATTGTAAATAATCTCGACGATGACTCTGATACGTACTTACGTATAGATAATATAGTTATAAATTTATTTATAATTATTAAAACTTTTCATATATTTAATTTCTTAATGTAATTTTAAGCTTATACCTACTAAAATAAACAATAAATTATAAATCTTTATATTATTAGAGTCCGTCCCTAATGTTCTGCCCTTTAATACCTACTGATCCGTTGTTTTATTGCTGCCGGCAGGTATATTGGAGTACTGCCGTCAAAAGCCAAAGCGATATACTTTGAGATACACTATACAGTGCGTCCAATCCGACTTGTCCACTTTTTAAATGTCTATAATTTTCTTGTTTTTTGTTTTTTAACTTAAACAAATGATTTAAATACCAACTTGCACAGTGAATTATCAAGTTTTTTTTTCTGTTATAAGATTACACAAAACAATTTTATCAACAGAAATAATTGACATAACTTATCTATCTTTAATAGTTTCTTAAATATGACTATTTAAATCCGAAAAATAATAATTTCCAAAATATCGACAGGTATATAGTATAATGGAAATTACATATAATATTTATAGATTTAAATGGTCATATTTCCGAAACTATTAAAGATAGATATATATTAAATGTGGTATTTTGTAAAGCTCTTTAAAAGACCTTTTTATTGGTGGTATAATATACAGGGTGTCCCATATAAAAAAAGGTAAGTTATGTCAATAAATTCTGTTATTAAAATTGTTTTTATATTCTTCATACCAGAAAAAACTGGATTATTTACTGTACAAGTTGATTTTTGGATGGATTTATTTAAGTTAAGAAACAGAAAAGTTATAGACATTTAAAATGTGGACAAGTTATATTGGACGCACTGTACAAATCTTTTTTAACCCAATTGCCTCTTGTACAAGCCTATGATACCATCATATAGCACACTTCCTATTCAGTTTGTGTAGTCTGATCATACTATCCATCTGACAGGTCTGTGGGGCAACGGTTTTTTTAATAATAATTTTAGAAAGGTCCATTAGAAGTAGCTTTAAGATTTACAATGAGTAAGCGAGCACAAAGATATTAAAATGTAGGACCAGTTATTCAATTGAAATTTTGGTGTTGTTTTCTTTTAAGATTATTCTAGAATAGACCATAGTAGACACAACTATTTAAGGTAGCTTTTGAATATGAAAACTTTTAAAAGTTAGTGTTAAGAAATCATGCCAGATTTTTATTTTAGTATTTATTAATTTTGATCTTACTTGATTTACAGGCCAGTTTTATTAGGGGCGCGCCCTTATATTTTTTAGTTTCTCGAAAAAAAAAAACAGAATAATTCGTACATACAGGGAGTTTTAAAATAAGAAGCTTATCCTTAAGAATTTGAATTTATAGATGATTTTAAGAAGAAAAGTTCATATAAACTGATGTCCTAAATGTGTGTTATTTTTTACCACATTTTATTTTACTTTTTGAGTGAAGTTTGAGTGGGTTTTGAAGTAAATATTTTTAAAGAAAAATATCGTGAGCTACCGCACTTTCACGAAACAATTTTTTTCACATCTGAGTAAATATCATTTCTTGATTTTGTTCGTGCAATTTTTTTTATCTTTATGACATCTCACGAAGGCTTATGCCTAAATACTACTGCACCGTGAGTGCCGGGATACTGGATATTTAACCCATTATTGTCGAGTTCCGTCAACGTTATCCAAGCACTGAAACATGCAGTTTTTTTACATTTCATTTGCCATTGCGAACTGTAAGGTGACGAGCAATGAAAAATCCGATGTTCGATTCCGAGATTCGAACCCGGATCGCCGCGGTGAGAGGCTGACACGCTAGCCGCTGCACCACTGCTCGCCACACCACCACCACCACACGCGATGATTGTCTTTAGCGTATATTATATAATCAGTGGCATTTCATATATTTTTATAATATTGAGTTTAAATCTTTTTAACATCCGATCTCTCAAATGTTGAGACATTTAGGACATATGTGGGTTTATTTGAACTTTTTTCTTAAATTTACTTAAAGCATCTTATTCTAAAACCCTCTGTATTATAACTTAGTTTTACTAAATACTTAAATATTATTCTAAAATGTTCATATTTTGAATTTTTTTCTGTTAAAATATGTGTATGTATACATAATTCTCTTTTTATATTCTTTATCCTTTTACTTCGATGTGATATCCTGTATAGAAATATAAATGTGAGCTACAAGCTTTAAAAAATGTTTAAGAGATTGTATATGTCGATTTTTGCACAAGTGCACAAAAAATGTCTATGAAATTATATTAGTTTATCATATTTGTTGGTATTAAGTTTTTGTATAGACCCATTGGTTGTTGAAAATATAAAACAGAGAGTAGCAGAATTTCTCTTTTGCCGACCCAAGGGTGATAAACTTTACACGAAGTGCTAGATTTTCAATATTGTTACGTCACCGTTTATATATTTAAAAGTAAATTTCGTTAGGAAAAGGGTCAGTGGTCTCTGTTTACAGGCTTTAAAGACTCTGTAACTTGCACCTACACTAATAACAACTTAATATAACTATAAACAATAATAACTAAACTAATGAAAAGTTCTAATGACTAAAAAGCAAAAATTAACGGCAAAAAGACAGTACTATTAAAAAAAAGAAATAGGGAAACGATTACGTCACAAAATTTTCCGAAATTGAATTGAGGACTCCTGTTAAATTTATCACCCTTGGTGCCGACCCTCTTTAAGAAAAACCTGTTCATTTTAAACTAATTTGATTTGTGCTATATCTTTTCATAACCTTTTTAAATCATACAGTTGAGGGTTTTTTTTTTTTTTTTTGAAATTTGACATTACCACATTACAAACATATTACGTTATTTTTCTTCAATAACCATAGGGTTTCTTTACTGCTATTAAAAGATATAATTATCCGTACTTATTGTAGATATATTATAAAATTTGTTAAAGTTTTGTAAATTTTATTGTGTTTTTTAGGTTTTAACATGGGATTTCTGTGACAATAAACTAATTTATTTTTATGTACTAAATCGTTTTATTTTTAAATTGTTTATTTTGATAACAATAAGCGCCTTTACACACATTTGAGCATAAAAAGCAAAATTACACACAAAGCCGGTTTTGACGGACAGAGAGATAAAAAATTATACGAAGCCTTTGAGTTTGCCGACTTTCCCGGTTCTTTGCGTATGAAAGGTTTCATTTGACTCCATACACTTCGATAGCCAGTCCGTCGCCCGTATTTACGTCTTTCGCTAATATGAAAAGGCATGAAATTTTTGGGAATGTAAAAAGACACCATTTCTCAATCCGAAATTGTTTTTGTAGCCAAAATAATTTTGAAGAGGATAAAAGAAGTAATCACATTTTCCTGGGGTGACCTGCCCCAAAATTCATTAACTTTTTTGTGTTTCTAGCTGCAGAAAAATTACGTGATCTTTGCACAGACCCCCTTCCCCCATGGTGAGATTCAGAGCTCGCTCTCCTCCTCCTAAATAGACGCTCCCTTATGTATTCCCTTAACGTTAATGCATCTTGGCCATTTATCTACACCTCTGTACTTCCCCTTTTTCAAATGTTATTCCAAATGGGTCCAATAGTTTATTGTGAAATCTAGCAACGCGGAAGGAACAAATTTATATGGTGAGGGATATTTGGTTTTTAAAAAAATGTGTAAATATCTTTTTAAATATATTTTTTGTAGAACTGGGCGTAAAATACAATTTTACGCCCATTTGAGAGTGTAAAATTGTACTTTTACGCCCTAGGGCAAAAATGTAAAAACGCCCGCATTTACAAGCTATCACTTTTTGTTATTTAATGAACCGTTCGTAATTCGCACCCTTTCAAGAAATCACCAAATGGATTTTTATGAATTATTATTCTTGACTTTTCTTGTGACAACTCTGGGCGGACTTTCTCTGCAGCTGCTTCTATTTCTGAATTATTTTGGCTCATACTTCAAATTAAAAAACCACTTTTTGACAACTGTGTTGACACCACATGTAATTATTTCGTAGGTAGGTAACATAAAGTTGTTTAATCAATTTGACTTAAACTAGCCTGGTAGTAACATCGGCAAAATTATCCGATATACAACAAAAATAAAGAAAAAACAACTACAGAGAATGCTTGTATATTGATTTCAGTCGTACAAAAATATTGTTTGCACCTCTGGCGTAAAGCACTTTTACGCCCACAACTTTCAGCCGCGGCCGTAAAAGTGATATTTTACGCCCTTGGTACAAAAATAACTATATTGTAAATATGCTTATAATATATAATGCATAAAAATACGTTATTCATTTAAGAATATCACTACAGTCTTTATAAAATTGTAGATTTACCTTAATTTCTTAAAATACTCATCAATGACAAGATAAATAAAACACCCAGTAAGAATTAAATTAAATATAGGGTGCTTCACAACTTATTCGACAAACTTTAAGGGCTAATTCTACAGTAAAAAATAATAAAAAAACTTCATATGATCATATGTCCTAAACATCTTAGTTTTTGAACCTCAGGGTTATAATTTTTTTTAATTTGGAGGACACATCCTATGCACCAGAAGACATTTTTTCGCATACAAGAAAATAATTAGCAGTGTCGTCCATAAGAGGTTTAAGGTAAATGTTTCTTGTGTGCCAAAAAATGTCTTCTGATGCATGGGGGCGTCCCATTTTTTTTTTTTTTAATAGCTTAACTGGTACAAAAGTCAGGATAAAAAAACAACACCATGTAGTTCAAAAACTAAGACATTTAAGGCATATGTTCATATGAAGGTTTTTTCTTATTATTTATTGTAGAAAGTCTTGAAACACCCTGATAAAGATTCTGTGTAAACTGTGGCACCAAACTAACCAAACTGCTATGTTATAGTCTCACTAAATGTAAAAAAATCATACAAACATAAGTTTGCAAATATTCCGTTCTCAATGCAAAGGGTGTTAAAGTTGTAAAAAAAAGAATAGCTATAATATACGAACAATAACAAAAACTAAGCAACTAGCCCTCTTATATGATATAAAATTAGTTTTTACTGTGTATTCTGGATCCTTTGTCACTGATTTTATATGAAGATTTTTTATACCTAATTTTATTCACCATAAATTATCTAAGCCTAAACATTTTGGATTATCTTCAAAATCCCCTTTGTCTTCCAAAACAGCATGAGGAGCACATATCCAAGGATCCGCAGTCTCTTTTGCCACTCAAACAAGCGATTTTGTAACTGATTAAAGACTTCTTTCATACCAGGTTTTAATGCTAAATTGTTTACTTCTGCAGGGTCTGTTCTTAAATCATAAAGCTCCCATTCTGGTCTGTTGTAGTACTGTTTTAAAGTTTTAAACCAGTAGGTTTGCTGATTAGATTTTGTACGGTTTAGTAAATCCTGAAATACGAGATATTATATTAGTTCTGGTTAGTTAGTTAAATATGCAAAGCGTCCCACACCAAACTGCGACGATTAATTTTTTGTAGAAAGTATATCTTGAAAAGTTTGAAATTGTGACATTTTAGGGTTAATAGAGTAGGGGACATCCAATTAAAATATTTTAAAAGTTTGGGCACATCATGTATATTATTGATTTTTGGATTATACAGAGTATAAGCCTCTCTGAAGAGCAAAAAAGGAGACACCTACTTTCCTTCTTTTCTCGATTTCGGCGCTCCCTCGCAATCCTCGCGCTCTTGGCTACAGCCTAATGCAGGGGTTTTCAAACTTTTTGTATTACCAGGGCCGTGCCTAGCGGGTGGTGCTGTAGGGGCGGAAAAATATGAAATAAATGGCGAAAAGTATAAAAGAAAGGGCGGACGGCAGGAGGAATAAAAGTTTTTGAAAATTAGAAAAGAAAGCAAGTGGGGACAAAAATAAGGAAAAGAAGAGTAAAACAGTAAAGCGTATAAGGTAGAAAAATTTAAGAAATTGAGGTGAGGACTTGATACATTTTTCACTTTTTAGTTCGCTGTGCTTTAAAAGCCAAGGTTTGTGGTTTTTTAAACCATGTTTTATTTTACTTTTTAGTTTGATATGTTATGAAAATTATGCCTCGTGGCAAACATTTATATTTTAGAGTTAGTGTCACTTGGTCTATGCCTTTTATGCTTTAGAACCGCCTGGAAAAACACCGTTAGTGTTCCTTTTATAACGGAGTTGTTCTGCAGAACCGTTCTATTACCTCGCCCCTTGTCTCTCATACACCATCATCGCAGGAGGTGCATTAAGTGTTCTGACACTTATGAGATATGCCAAAGGGCAAATAGTAAAAATACTTGGTTATATTTGAAAAACATCTATAACAATTTACTGTGGTTAAATAATGAACCCGAAAAAAAAGATAATTTAAACTACGAATGGCTAAAACAAACACCAAACAAAGGACAAATAATCTTTCAAATGTTATACATGTTATGTCAACGGGCAAATCTTACTACTTTTTTTGTATTTCTTTTAAAACTGTTTTGATCGGTTCCGAAGAACGGTAATGTACATCTGATTGGAAATATCGAACGAAACATTCATAATCGAGCAATTAGAACACGTTCCTAAATAGTGAAACTTTTACCCGTTCGGTTGAATCGCCGGATTTAGTATAATGATGTAAACGTACTGTGTCAGTTGTGTTGTCAGTCGCGACAACAAAAATCAATGAAGTTAGTTTTTATAAGGCACTTCACATATGGGTCGGTGAAACAGAGATTCGATGTGCTTTCCACAGTATGTACGCATATACTCGTATTTGAAGTGTCGACAACCATACAGAGAAGAGCATACGTTTAATGGTCAATTTTAATTATATTCTCGGCCAAATATTCTTTTAAAATATAATTATAAACAATTCCATCTTTGGTACAAAAATTTCTTGATGTAACACTAATTTTCCCGTGTAAAAACCAGACGCAATCACAATATGAACCACACACTGTAAACAAAATACAAAACGGTTCTGTATTGCATTTGTTTACTAAAAGAGGCGGATTGCTGAGATCGGACACGCTAATATGCCTACGTCGCTGTTTTACCTACCCATGTGCGGAGAGCCTAAAACTTTTTTTTTTGTTTGCGGATTTTCCTGTTAGATCCATAAAGGCTAAAGACGGTTACTTGCCTGAAATGTCGGTGATATATAAAAATCTTGATCAATAGGAAACGGACTGGCATAATTTAAATTATGAATCAGTTTATATCGTTGAGTTCTGATCATTCTCATTGGATAATACATTGTAATTTCATGCAAGTTGTGACTGGCAAATATTGCTTCATTGGATTTATCATCAGGTTCTGAAAAAAAAAACAAATACGTCGTTATTACAAAGTTAAAGAAATGGTACAAATTTCACTTTATTTATATGGTTTTGGTCAAAATATGACCCGTGATACCAAAATGTCTGTTAAAAATAACATTTTAAATATGAAATGGGTAACTGTTGTGTTTATTAAACTTGTCAAATTGATTGCATAAAAGTTTAACAAGATTTTATCTAATTAATATTAATAATTAATAAATTATGTTTAACCCCCTTCTGGTGCACGCCCATGACTGCAATCTGATAAAATTAAAGTGTTTCGCCCAACTAATCTTCATATCAAATTATCAAGAAATGACTTTGTTTAATGTTTGCGTCAAAAACAAAAAAAAAAATATGGCTTGAAATTAAAAAAAAACAACGTAACTAGTCGATTTGGATAAAGTAAAAAAACATTTATTTTACATATTTTACCTTTGATTAAAAGTGATAGTAAACTTTTGCCAGTTAACGTCTTTTTCTTCTCTATATTATTGGTTACCATATTTTCTGTGTCATTTTGACTTATTCCATACCAATCCAGTAGTGTTGGGACAATATCTAACAGAATAAAAAGAAAATGTCAATAAAAATAGAATAGCATTTTTTTAGCAGCAACCAAATAATTATAAATATATACAGTGTGGTTCATTAAGTGTACTAAAGTGTGCTAAAAGAAATACTTTTTATTTGTTTTGTCCGAAAATTTTATTCTTTATAAAAGTTAGAGCACTGTCCCAAACCATATTGTTAGGGGGTCAGTTTTATTAAAAGTCTAAAAATAAACAGGGTAAGGACAAAGAAAATGAAAACTGCTTAAAAGTAGTGTACAGGGTTTTCATTTATATTTTGCCACCCACCTTTAACTGTAACCATCAAGGACAGAAAAAAGGTTCTGTAAAAGGTTTCATACTTTTTATCTATTATATTTTAAGCATAAAAAGAGAAACAAAACTCAAGAAAAGTAAAGAAGTAAACTTTTTTTTTTAATGGGACACCCTGTATATTATGTCATCATTATAAAGGTATTTTAAAAAGTTTTACAAAAATACCACATTTGATATATTTTTCTTTAATAGTATCGGAAATATGGCCGTTTAAATATGGATATAATTTCCATTACATCCTTTTTTTAGATTTAAGTGGTAATATTTCTAAAACTAATAAAAATAGATACAGTGCTTGTCTAAATTCAGGACCTTCTGAAAATTTGAGGACTGTAATAAGACAATATAAACAAAATTTTAGGCAGGAAATGACTGATATAAATGTCAAAGTTACAGCTGGGCGCATTTTGAAAAGAAAAATTAAATGGAAATGGGGGTCTTGTGGAACATCATTTTAAAGCTCCTGACGAGTACTTTATAACCCCAGAATATAAAGTCAATATCATTATCTACTACAAAATGGCGGTACTTTAAGAATTACCTGAATACCTCCTTTAGATAGCCGTATTTCCGAATGTAATAAATTAAGATACACATAATGTGGTATTTTCTTAAAGTTCTTGTAAAGCTTTATTTATTGGTAATTTTGGTGATTCTATACAGGATAGGACAAAAAGTAGAGATTTTTTAATGTCGCACTCCGTATATTGGATCACCATTAAAAAGGTATCTAAAAGACCTTTAAGAAAATACCACATGATGTTTAAAAATTGTATTTATTTATTTCATTTTTAATAATATAAGATATTTGCTTTATTATGGAAAATATTTCTATGATACTAGGGTATTGGTAAATATTCTTGTAAGAAACTTGGAGTTGGCAATTAGATAAAAAAATGGAAATTAAGTTAAATTTTACAAAATTATTTATTTAAAACTATTCAAAAATTACTAAGTTATAGCTACTTTAAAAAAGTATTTAATCAGAATACTAACATTATCCAATATTTATGAATGTAAATCAAATGGAAATAAAGAGTATTTATTTATTTATTTAAAAATCGGTGTTATACCCCCGTAATTCAAAATTTTAGGAAAAAAATCAAATTAAAGGCCAAGACTTGGTAATTTGGCATAATTGTTAAGCTGAAGAAGAGCACAAAGCTCTGACCAGAGTAAACTATTATTAGTGACTCCTCTGGAGAACGATCATGAGGACCAAAAACAACTACTCCCCTAGCTATATGCCCCGCCGGGTATTGAATTACATTGGCCACACAAGATCTTCGTTCGCACCAGACAAGAGTACTTGATGGTTGATCAAAAAGTGATGTTGCATGTGTTCGTCCGAGCAGAGTGAACTCTACGGAAGTCGGTTTGGTGAGTCGCAGCCAGTGACGAAAACAGCCGAGGATGAGCTTTGAAAATGCAATTTTAAAGCTCATCCTCGGCTGTTTTCGTCATTGGCTGCGACTCACCAAAACCGGCTTCCGTAGAGTTCATTCGCTCGAACGAACACATCCAACATCAATTTCGCATAAGTTTTAATTACAAAGAACTTTTCCATTATACATTTTGTTATATTTTTAAAAATAGGGGTACTATCCTTGAATTAAAAAAAAACTGACCACTGTCAATAACGTCTAGGATCATGCACCTACTATTATAAACAATATTTTTTTTAAGGAATTGCGAATAAAAAGTTTTCCATTTGTTGTACACTTAATGGACCACACTGTATATTTAAACTGGTAATAAACTGTAGATTTTGTCAGAATATTGTGTTTTATTTCAGATATTTTTTATGTCTGGTGTTATTATTTATTATAATATTAAGTTGTTGTTGAAAATATACCAAATCTTTTATAAAAGGTATTTAGAAAAGTAAAATTCCCCTTTTTAACTAACATAGAAGCCCTTGTTCAATAACTCTGTACCTAGTAAGCTTGCCAACGAATTTGTTACTTGATTTCTTCTTTCCTTGTGAACTGGTGATGAAATGAACATTGGTTCAGCAATTCCTGAATCATAAAAGTTAGTTCTTCCATTTGGAAATGGAATACCATTATCTGAACTATAAATTATCAGAGTGTCGTTCAGGTGGCCAGCATTTTCCAGTTCTTTGAGGATCAACCCAACACCTAAAAAGTTCTTGGGTAATTGCCTATGTTATTTTTGAAAATTTGTTTCTGAGAACATATGTCCGGAGTTGCTTTGTTTTTGTGATACAGAGCGTTAATATTTAATGTTTAAAAATAGGTTGATATTTTAAAAATATTTTAAATATCTCTAAACCATTTTAATTAAAATTTGCTACGTTTGTTTAAAGTAATAAGGCTTCTATTTTGCCTTAGCTAGTTGAAACTATTGAGTTCACCTTCTCATACAACAATTCAGTGGCGTCTTAGTGGGTACCTGAGTCAATATTATTAAGGAAAAAAGTACTTCACTGACTTTTTTGTAGTTATTTTGTGATTAAGCAACGAAAAATACAGCTATTTTTTTCGTATATAGTTTCATTTTCGAGAATAAAAATTAAAGCCACTTTAACTCATTTTAAAAAGTATCCATACAGATAATATAACCAACCAGCAGTCGTGAATTTTAACAGAAAATTGTCATTTTGTTTATTTACTTTAACGTTGAAAAAGCCTATTTTGAAATGATTTAAACGCCTTCAATTATTGTTTATCTCTGAAACGAAGTTAGATAAAATCACAAGATGCCAAATAGTTGTATTTTTAGTTGTTTAATCGGAAAACAAATATAAAAGGTACTAATTAAGTCAGTGGCGTATTTTTGTTTTTAATAATATTGGCTGTGGTGCCTACTGCGACACCACTGGACCCAATATTTCAATTTAGTTAGGAATAAATAGGCGTCTTATTACATTAAACAACTGTACCAAATTTTAACCAAAACAGTTTAAATGGATTTATTTTTTTTTTTATAAAATACCCCATTTTTCAAATGAAACGCCTCGTATCTTAGCAACAAAGCAATGCCAGACATATAATCTTTTTTTTTTCATAAAATCGCATAAGTATCATCTTCTATCACTCTCTAAAGTTCCGTACCGTAGTTATAAAACACCCTGTGTAAACCACTTGAGGCGTTGAAAACCAGAGCGGACCATTCCACAAATCAACACGTAGTTTTAATAGCATTAAACCTATTTATTAGAACCAAAGTAAACTAAGTGAGCTATTACCATCTGATAATAATTGTTATTCTATTCCATACTAATCATGATAAATAGGTATTATGCAATTGAAAATAAGTATTAAAACTCTTGTTTTAATTTGTGGGACGATTCGCTCTAGTTCTCAACACCTCATATCGTCGTCAATATCCCGGAGTGGCGTATCTCATTTTTTTCAATTTTATAGTGCCTTTTAGGTATTTTTTGAGCGTCTTTTTTCCTAGTAAAATAAAACAAGTGTTTTACCATATTTCCATAATTTTTTGCTATCAAAATCTAATTTGTACCATTTTGTGATATTAAGCAGATTTATCTACTTTCTGGTTTAGCGCAAGTTCTAATAAATATGTCTTTGTCTTTCATCATGGCAGGCTATCGTAGATGGGGCAATCAACGCTTTTGCCCTGGTTTGCCAGAGTTGTTTACAATTTCTGCATGTGGACTTTAATGTCCTTTTTTGGCTCACATCTAGTTAAGGGAAGAAAATATACCATGAATCCGAATATTTTTAACTTGACAACGTTGCCGCAGGCAGTCACGCCGAATGTTAATCGACCTTTGTGTTTGATATTTTTCAATGTGCCGGTTTGTTTGGACGGATTGTTTGCATTTTCTGTGATTTATTGTGTGTTTCGTGGTTTTTACCTTTAATTGGACTTTGAATATTGACTTTTAGTAGTGATCACAGTGTATATATTAAATTTGTGCTTTCTAGCTTGAGATAATTTAAAGGTAATGGCTTGACATGGGTATCTGTAGGAAAGAATCTTTATAAGAAACCAAATAAATGGCATTTTAATTAGGTGTGTGTAATTATTGAACTAGGCCCAATATTTGCTATTAATAGGAGACAAAGACAAAGAGTACCTTGCCCATTAAGGAGCAAGAAATGGCACAGCTATATAATTTGGGTGGCAGGGCAGAGCAGCGATACAAAGTCGACTCACGCGCCATCTGCGTTTACCTTGCCTTAAAGACAGACAAGGAGAGGGCCAGCAGCTTCGCACCCTCTCTGGGTTGGGTGGGAAACTTTTCAACTTATTGTCGTACTTAAATTTAAATTTAAACAAATACAAGAAGAATTTTGTTTTTAAATGTTTTTTGTAATAGACTAAGGATAAATAATGTACCTTGATCCAATCTTGACATAGTAATGTATTGGGCAGCAATATCCCGTCTGGCTGCTTCTGTGTCTGGAACATAATATGGTGGCTGTATTTCATCCCATTGGTAATGAATGGGTTGCCAATCCGGAATGTATCCATTGCCTTTAAATTATAAATAATTTTTAAATAATTATTTATTATATTATCAGTACATTTAGGTGAGATTTTCAAAATGTAAATTTTTGTTTGATTTGCATTTTCAAGGTTAATTTAAATCTTGAATTTAGTGATCGACTTGTTATTAAAACTTTGATAAGTTTTTGTGGTAAATATACAGAGTGTCCTAAAAGTTAACGAAATACTAAAAGATCTGCTAATGTACATTTAAAAAACAAAAAACATAAAATGACTAAGGCACAAAATGAAAAAATCTTATTCTTAGATTCTGATATTATATTTGCAACACTGGATAGCTATTTCATTAATCAAAGACCAGAAATAAACTAAAAATTCAGAACACTTAATGAAAAATTATTTTAAAGGTAAAATATTATTTATTTTTATTTTAACTCAAGTTTAATACTATATACCAACGATTGTTGCTTATACTGTGCAAAGTTTGCAATTTTTAAAATTATTTATTGTTACCAAACTTTCTTTGAACGCAAAATTGTTTGTCACAGTTTAAAGAGTCAACAACAAAATAGAAACCGGAAGTCCTGGAATTGATTGAACGATCGAGTTAGCTTGACGATAATCGGTTACGTCCAGCTTCACACCCGATTTTTTCTGGACATAATTTCAGTTTAAAATTTGTTGCTGCTCACAAAATCGTTTGTCTAACGATATAAAGATTCAGCAACAAATTAAAAACCGGAAGTCAGGGAAGATTGAAGATCGGTTAACTTATAAAACCGGTCACGTCAAGCTTTACACCTCGATTTTTCCAGGTAAAATGTTGATCTAAAAATATTGTTGCTGCTCACGAAATTGTTTGTCACAGGTGTAAAGAGTCAGCAACAAAATATAAACCAGAAGTCCTGGAAGATTGGGGATCGGTTAACTTACAAATCGGTCACGCCAGCTTTACACCCGATTTTTTCGTATATAATTGAAGACCTTAACTTGAAAAGGGTCTAAGTGCCAATAATACCAAAAACGAGATTTTTGCTTAAAAAGGTTCTATTTACAATGCCTGCCAATTTTGTATTTCAAAGATAAAAACCCACTTTTAAAATATAGGGTTATTCATAGTGTATCTCATGTGCCACTAAAGAGACCATTTAATGTTATTTACTTATAGCTTGTAAACACCTAAATGACACATTGACCCTTTGGAATTTAAGGTCTTCAATTTGTGTTGAAAATTTGGTGCTGCTCACGAAATCGTTTATTTAACTGTATACAAATTCAAATTCAAATCTTTATTCAAGTAATTAATAATAAATTATTATTCCTAAAGTCGGCAGGTATCACAAAACATGTTTATTATTATTTTTTTTAAATAATTAATAATTTTTAAAAAGGTAAACTCAGTTTGAACATACATAATAAAAACGCACTTTTTATACATGAAATAAAATATATACACTGTTACAATTTATACACTTACATTACTATTTAAAAATTCTGTAAAATTATAGAATACCTTTTGTACAAGGTAATCTTTAACTTTCTCCTTAAACATAGAAGAGGCACAATCAGCAAATATTTCGTGAGCAGCAACAAATTTTTAGATTGAATTTTACTAGGAAAATCGGGTGTAAAGCTGGCGTGACCAGTTTATCATCAAACCGATCTCCGGTCTTCTCCGACTTCTGGTTTCCTTTTTTTTTTTTAATTTTTGCCGATTTTCGATTGCCAATTTTACTCAATAATTGTCAATGTTTAAATATAATACCTTCCTCTCCATTGCCAAATCGTTGACAAAATTCTCCATATTCTGGGTTTGTATGTCCACAGCGATGGGGGTCGTGGAAGGCGATATATAAAAAGAATGGGCTAAAATATAAAAAAAGTATAAAATATTACTAACGGTTGCAGTTTAGACATTGTTTTTTTATTTGTGATAACTTTTAAAAGTTAAATGTTTACTACATAATTTTACTTACCTATCTCCTGTACTATTTAAAAACTCTCTTGCCAGAAGCTTGATGTAAGTGATGTTCCTTCCCACTTGTAAAATCGAGTTGTTTTCCTCAGTTTGGGAATAATCAAACGGATACACTTCTTCTGGACCAACATGTTTTTTTCCGATGATACCTTAAAAATATTATGAAATCTATAAATTGAAAATATTCTTTTGTCAATTATGTGTTTCTTCTCTATGTGTCGAGAAACAAAACAGAATTACTTAAAGCTAAAAACTAATGGTAGTGGAGCCCAAAAGAAGGATTTCTGGATGAACTACAGCGCGGCAGATTAATATACCGGAGGATACCTTGTATCGCGGTTAAGTACCTCCACCAAATATACACCCAGTGGCGGATTAACGTATAAGCACTACAAGCACGTGCTTGGGGCCCCTGTTCTCCAGGGGCCTCCATTCTCTGCTGGCGTTTTATTTTATACCTACATTTTATCGAGATTCTCCCACATGTCCGAGATCACAAGGCGCGGGCAGTCCGGGAGTGACACCTCATACTGTTAGTGAATATGATAATTACGTTTTGATATTACCTGTTTTTGGTTTGTCTAAGTTGTTTACTTCATTATGATTGGTATTCTTTGACGTAAACACCACTTTAGTATTATTTTATTTAGCTTCCACCTTTCCAGCAATAGAGGGCCTATACAGCCTCTGTGCTTAGGGCCTCAGAAACTCTTAATCCACCACTGTATACACCCCATACACAGGGCCGTTCATAAAAAACAAAAATATATCCATCAGAAAGTTTCGAGCACGTCCGATTAAGATAGGGTGAGTTAATTACATGCTAAACAGTGTATATTCCATATATTCCACACTAATCAGACAATTTGAGAGTGACGTAAAGAAAGCGGAGAGTTATACAAGGTTACAAAAAAACGTCATTTTGACAATCTCGAGTGTAGCTATTTTTTTAAATTCCATTCCATTAAGAAATTAATTTAATTATAACGAAAATATATAATCCGATACAATCGAACGATTTACACAAGCCGTAATATTAAAAGTTTTTTTGGCATATTTAAAAATCTATAGGCGCTTCCCCCCACCGATGAAAAGGTATACACATTATAAAACATTTTTTTCTTTCATTTGTATTCTTGGGTTTTTTTCTTTTAATGTAAAATTATATAGTAAAGTCAGTTTTTACCTGTTCGTATATTGTTCCTCTTCAAAATTTTTGGTAAACTTTCAAAATTCTGGAAGGAATCAAAATGATGAACACCTTGATGAAGCCCATACATGCCATTTTGATGAGACGGGGCTCCTGTTAATATAGCTGAACGACTAAAACATAATTTTACCTTTAAACAAATGTTTAAGTCCCTAAACAGCAATGTTTTTAATCCTTTTCTATCAGTTATAATTTTTTTTAAAAAATAGCATACTATTTTTTTTTAATTACGGTACGAAACTTTAAAAAAGTCAGTGCTGTACTTTTTTTCTTAATAATATTGGCTAAGGTGCCCACTGAGGCGCCACTGGACCTAGTAATTTTAATCTGGGTACGGCTTTACAAGCACTTTATTACACTAAATAAATATACCACATTTCATTCATGATTTTTAAAAACTTTAACGCCCTTTATCTCAGAAATGAAGCAAGACAAAAACATTTTTTTCTTCGGTAATCATAATCGATAAGAAAAAAATATAAAAGTGATTTTTATTCCTTTTTCATGCTTTTTGATCAAGTACATAGTTTCAAAAATATTTTTTCTGATTTATTTTTATTTTTCAAAGTAATATTTTTGCGATGATGACCCTCCTTGTATCTTACAGGGCGATTTGTATTATAGCTTTCAGCATTTTAGATAAAGCAAAAATGTTTATAAAGATTTTTTTCGAAAAATAAGAAATAAAAAAATACAGGTATATCTTATCCTATCTAAAAAGTTAAAAAATTTAGGACATAGGGTATATTTTTGTCTTAAAATCATCTAAGAATGCTGATTAGTATCTTGTCCCGAAAAACTCTGTAGATATGTATAGTACTTGAGAGATTTTAAATCCATGTTCCTATTTTATTTTAAGACTCTCGTTAGCATTTAAGTCATGAACGTAGTATTTGAGATTCGAAATTTCCCGGCCTGTATCTTAAAAATAAAGCCATTCCAGACCGATTTTTATATAAACTTTTTTCAAAAAATTGGCTCAGGAATTCTCTATTTTTTTACCCATACTCTAGCATCAGTTTTAGGCGAAGAACCAATTCTAAAACGGTATTTACCAGTCGGTTATGTTGACGTTTAAACAATGTATTATACGTCAAAGTTGTCACCAATCATTACCGCAGTTATAATTGGCTGAACGCCTAAAATTGATTTTGGTATCAAAATATTAAGCTGTACTAACCTTGGTGAACAACTACTAACAGATGTAAAAGCTTTATTAAATATTAAACTGTTTTTGGCTAATTGGTCTAAATTTGGGGTTTGGCAAATTTTATTCCGATAAGCTCCCATTTCAAAGCCACCATCATCAGCTGAAAAAAAAACGAAGCTTAAATATATGCAACTGCCCTGTCCCCCTAAAGCTCTCTGTGAGTGAGCAATATATTTTTTTCTACTACCGTTAAATAAAATGATATTTTGATCGCAGATAGGGTACTTCATTTCTATGATTTCTATACACTACATAATCTTAAACATATTTTTTTTACGACAGTACCATCCTTTCTTTCACACTTTGAATTAGTGTTTTTCTCAGGGCCTACTAGAGTATATTTTAATATAATTTCAGTAAAAGCGACAACAAAACCAGTCAGTAAATCAAAAATTTATCATTTTGCAGATTTTAATAGAAAGTATAACTAACCAAATTGTCAAAAAGTAATTCAGAATATTCTACGTTTTAAGTCGTGAAATTTTATTTTTTCTTTTTTTAATTTTGGAAGAGTTCATATTTATTCATATTTTTTTCATAAAATAATTGCCTTTTTCAAAAGTTAAGTAATACATAAGCAAAATGCAGTATGTAGCGCCATCTATCGATCAAATATAATTATATTTTTAAGTGCCCTCTATAAGTCAGTAGATTAATTAAACGCCTGTTTACTCGGTCGGTAAAGAGATATATTATTACAGATACCTTTTTTATATGATTTATGCAGCATCTAACGAAGAATAGCCAAACTAAACGACATAAGGGCAGAAAGTTTATAGGAAACTGTATTAAAAAATGTTTTCTCACAGTGCCATCTATTAATAAAATAAAACATTACACAAATTACCTTACATTTCGACTCTGCCTTGCTCCGCTTACATCTAACCTTTGTTTATTCCGTGCCTTACATAACCTAACTTTTTTATGTATTTAAAAACAGGAAAAACATGTTTACGTCGGCAAAATACAGGCTGATAAGGATAAGGAAAAACTGCTTACCTATGATTAATAATGCATTAAGTTTTTTATCAGAACTAAATGTATTTTTCTGTGATTTAACATAAGTGAAACATAAAAGATAGCAAAGAAGCAGTCCAACTTCCCACTTCATTTTAATTGAAACACTGAAGTAACTGAAGAAGAAGGGACCGGCAACTAATAAACTAAATCAAGTTTTAAATTTTAAAATCATGCCCGGTAAAATCCTGTGTTTATTTGACGTGGACGGCACTTTGACCAAGCCTAGAAATGATATTGATCCCAAATTTGAGGAATTTTTACAAAAGAAAATTAAGCCACTATGCTCTCTTGGTAAAAACACATTGGTTAATTTTGCATCAAACCACATTATTTAATAATAACATAAAATTATGTACAGAGGTTATCATGAAAAAATAATTGTAGGACCTATAAACTTTGGGCACTTTATATTTATAAATATACCTCAAGTAATTATGTTTACTGACTTTTTAAAAAAATACATTTTTTATTGTGGTAACTAGGGTTAGTGACTTTTTAAACCAATGAAATACATTTTTTATTTTGATAACCAGGGTTACTGACTTTTTAAAGCAATGAAAACCATTTTTTATTGTGGTAACTATGGTTACTGACTTTTTAAACCAATGAAATACATTTTTTATTTTGGTAACTATGGTTACTGACTTTTAAACCAATGGAACACATTTTTTGTTCAGGTCTTTTCTCAATTTATAGTGAACAAAGTATAGGAAAGGAGATTTTTAATATTTTTTTCAGGGCTTGTAGGGGGTTCTGACTTTAAAAAGATTGCAGAGCAAATGAATGGCAACGATGTTATCCAGCGCTATGATTATGTATTTGCAGAAAATGGATTGGTATACTTTAAAAATGGAAGAGAAATAGGTAATAAAGATGATGGTTTACCATAGTAATTCTTATATTATTCATATAATACAAGTATGCTTAAGAAATTGATGATATAACTAATCATTCTACTTAAATTTAACTTTTTTTTTTGATTACTTACATATTTCGTTACAATAATATTTTTCTAAAACCACTTCAAGTTAAACAAAAAAAATGTTAAAGCACATTCAAATAGTGTGAAATATGACATAAGGTTGATCAAAAAGATTCACAGTATAGTTAAAAGTGGCTAAGTATTAGAAATTAAAAAAATTCTTTACATGTATTTTAAATAGAAATACCTAAAATTTAAATTGTAAGTACCTAAAATTAATAGTGAGATTCTTTTCATCTACATGTAGATTAAAAATTTTGCTTGAGCACTAAGAAAAAAAAACGGTAATTTTCTAGAAACCTGCGGCAACTCCGATTTTAACGAAAGTTGTAATACGGGGTTTTTGGGGCGCTGATCACGAATCTGAAAGATTTTTTGGCGGAATCGTTTCGTTTTTGAGATATTCATCATCAAAGTTCAAATTTGAACTAAGCTATTTTTACTATGTCCCCCTTCTTTTTGCACACAATTCTTGATTTAAAGCTAAAGTGTCACACAATATTTGATTTTTACCTTTTAAAACCCCGTTTTTCTATGTTTTTACATTATTTTTGCATTAAATTGCGTAGCTTTTCTTTGATAATGCGGCAACCATACATACACATAGGGCTTCATGGCACACTGGGATTGAAATGATTTAAAGTATAGCTATGCAATTTAATGCAAAAATAATGCAAAATACGTAAAAAAACGGGGTTTTAAAAGGTGAAAATCAAATATTGTGTGCCACTTTAGCTTTAAATTAAGAATTGTGTGCAAAAATAAGGGGAATATTGTAAAAATAGTATTAGGTTAAATTTCAAGTCTGATAATGAATATCTCAAGACCGAAACGTTTCCGCCAAAAAATTCTTCCAGATTTGTAATCAGCACCCCAAAAACCTCCGTATACCAAATTTCGTCAAAATCGGAGTTGCCGCAGGTTTCTAGAAAATTACCAAAAAAACTTGTATAGATATCAATTACCCTAATAAATAATTTTCCTTTCCCTAACCAGAACTATTATAATAGGTATTACTATATTTTTTTAGGTAGACAAAATATTCAGAAACACATGGGCGAAGACACTTTACAAACATTCATAAACTTTGTTTTGGGATACCTTTCACAGATCACATTACAGGTTAAGAGAGGTACCTTTGTGGAATTCAGAGCAGGAATGCTAAATATATCACCAATAGGTAAACAAAGAATATATAATAATATGCGTATGCAAGTTAAAAATAATAATAATAATATATTAAATTAAAAAAAAATAACCTTGAAAAATACAATATACACAAGTTTGTTAAGGTGTCTTCTATTACGACAGCTGCTAAACCTGGATTGACTTCTACAGTATTTGCCGTAAATGGTCCACATCGGATTGTTTTAAATATTCGACTGATAATCGTCGGAATTGGTGGTGTGTCCTGCCAGGTATCGGCACGTCCTGTTATTTTTTTAAAGTAAATGTACTGTACTGAAAGCATTATCAAATAAAAAAAATGCTTAAAAATATTCAATAATTGAAGGCATAATTTTCCAAAAATAATTTGATGAATCATTTTTGGTCCTCGTGCTTTGTATTGCGGTTGTGTTGCAGTATTGCCAAATGTTTGGGAAAATTTAATTATTTATGACACATTTTCCTTGAAAACAATTGATTTTCGGACATTTTTTATAATGAACTTTTTTCTTAGAATAATGCAAGGAATCACCCTCTAAAGTTACGAACATTATTTCCCTAATACCCTGTATAATTTAACTTTTATTTCGCACAAGTTATATGGTATTACATCCAGATCAGTGACAAGATAATTTTTTTTTTTGCCCTTTCGGGGTCATCCCACCCAGGCCCGACGACCGCCCCCCTAGGTGGTGCACTGCAGCCTGAAGGCTTATTGTACCTTGACCCCTACTCCTTCCCATTCACACACCATTCATTCCATAACTTGAATAGTTGTTGCTCGGTCCGTTCGTTCACCCCCGAGCAGAAAACCGCGTGCCGTTGCCCAAAACCCGCCGGTCACCCATCCAAGTTATGGGCGCGCACTTCACTGCTTAACTCCGGAGATCGACGCTGCCGATACAACCGGAGCAGCCACAAGTGCGCCTTGACAAGATATTACACACAATATATTTTTTTATTTACAGGAAGATCATGTTCACAAGAAGAAAGAGATGCTTTTGAAAAATATGATAAGGAACATAAGATTCGAGAAAAATGATTGAAGCTCTAAAAGAACAGTTTCCTGATATTGGATTTACATATAGTATAGGTGGTCAGATTAGTTTTGACGTTTTTCCGACTGGTTGGGACAAAACTTATTGTTTGCGGCATTTGGAAAATGAAGGTAAACTAGACAAGTTTAAATACATCTATGTCCTATATGTCTTAGCTTTTTAGATAGAAAGTCGTAAAAATATCTCTTTTTTTTTTACTTTGCCACCCTATATTTCAAAAGTTACCATTTAAGACATTGGTTTGTTTTAACTTTTTTCTTAAAATCACCTTAGAATCACACTCAAAAAAGCCCTTTTAAAATACCATTCTTTTCCTTACTACATACATTTTTTAAGAGCAAAAAAAGTGCCTCCTTTTAAATACCATTATTTTCCTTGCTGCATACATTATTGAAAAAAATAAAGGTCCCCTATACTAAAATTAAATTCTGATTTATAAACTCGGCCTTAAAATTGGTAATTTAAGTCATGAAAATAGAAAACTGGGAGTATCATGATTTTTAACTCTAACTTAATACAAAGTTGAAATAATGGGCATATCATATATAGAAGGAACAGTTTAAAAATGTAAATTCGGTGCTCTTTGATAAGAAAAAAGTTTAAAGCAAATAAATCGGCATGCTTGTCTTCGCGGCCGCCTTTGCTATATTTATTTTATGATATGCCGGTTGATGCACATGGTCATTGCACTATGGGATAGAAATTAATTTTTTGGTCAAAATTCTGAAACTTACCAATCTAACTTAAAATAAGGTGCGTTTTACTGGAAAAATATTTTAAATTATTACAAGTGCTTTTTGAAATCCTAAAATTTATTACATGTTATTATTAATTTACACCCTCCTTAACATTATTATTTTTTATTGTACAAAATATACTAAAATGTCAGCTTGTTTGGTTAATTCGGTAGTATTCTAATCAGTAATCCGATGATTATTATCTCATATGATATACAGGGTACGACAATAGGTATGATTTTTTAAATGGAATACCCTGAATATTATATCACCACCAAAAAATCTTTTAAAATGCTTTAAAAAATACTACATTTGATGTGTCTATCTCAATTAGTTTCGGAAATATGACCATCCAAATATGAAAAAGAATTTTAAATTATTCATAGAAGCGTAATAGAGATACATCTTCCCAACTTTTTTATTTTTTAACGTACAAAATAAATAAAAATCACTGTTTTGTTGGGTAGATTCTGTGGAATCCATATCTTTCATCAGAATACTTTTATCTTTTAGGATATACAGTGTAGGACAAAACATATTAAATTTTAAAATGGAAAACCTTGTAAATTATAAAAAAATCTTGTATCTGTCCTTACACTCAGAAGTAGCAAAAAGTAGGAAGGCAATTGTAAGTTCAAAAACTGATAAAGAAAAAGGTAAAAATATCTTTGACAAAAGCAGCGAGACTTCGCGAGACTGCATCGGAAACACAACAATAGCTCTTATTATTTAAACTCTTTTACTTTTTTAGTAAACAAGGCTAATAATAAACTTGGTAGATTAAATGTTGTATATTTATGTTTACTTAAAATAAATTTTCATGTTTCTTATTACCCCAATAGAAGTCGTCATATCCTTTTATAATTTTGCGTACATGTAGTTTGGAGTATCTACTTTGAAATACACAGCATGAGCCATTAAAATTTCAAAGTTGCTTTTTGGCCAAAATAATGGATTTCTATCCCATAGTGTATCGGCTCATCGCTGTAAAGGATAGCGGCGCCTTTGTATAAAATAGTCCGATTGCAGGCGGCCTTTTTTATGTTTTTTGTATTATTTTTCAAGGTTACCGAATTTGCGCTTTTAAAATGTTCTTACTATACTATTAATTATACTTTTTTTTTCAGGATTTGACGAAATACACTTTTTCGGCGATAAAACTGATAAGGGAGGAAATGACTATGAAATTTTTAATGACAGCAGAACTATTGGTCATAAAGTAACTAGTCCAGAGGACACTCAAAAACAACTTGAAGTATTTTTTAACTTACAATAAAAATATACAAAGTGTATGTATTTATTATAAAGAATTCATTTAATTTACATTTTTAATTATAAAAAAGATGTTAGTTGTGTCCTTTAGTAAAATACCCTGCCCCAGAATAGGTGTTACAAGTGGACAAATGGACCAATAATTTTGGAATCTTAAACAAAATTTTGGGAAACTGTTCATGGTCAAAATCTAAAAAATAGACAATTTTACTTTGATTGGTAATATACAGGGCCACTAATAAACTAAAAATATGAAAAATGCCCAGAAGTTAACTA
>JACEGR010006441.1:0-60701 GCA_014170235.1 Listronotus bonariensis | reverse complement strand
TGTAATAAAACGAGGTTTCTTGCTGAAGGTTGTGCAGCGACTGCTTTATTTTTAAATATCACAATTTTACAATTAGTTACAAAATTCCACGTCATTTCTGTAATGACAGTTCAACAGCCCGTCAGCTTTTGTAGCCAACTTCACTTTAGTCTTTGTGCACCTATTCTTGAAATAACTAACACAACTGGGAGTCGATTCACATCACATCCTCCCTTTTTAAATTATTTTTAAACTCTAAAAACACTTACAAAATTTTAAAATTTAATCTTTACACTAATAATTTTTTATAGGTTTCAGTCGCGCACTTCTTAAATCTAATATCACATTACTTTCTATAATCTAGATTTTTACCATTTTTTGCCTTACAACTAATATCACAAAAATCACCGTTTTGATTTACATTTAAGACCATTACACTTTTTATTTTTACATAGACTATATACACTAATCAAAGTTTTTTGCAGACAGCTCTGTAGTTTAATTTTATATCTATTTACCTTTATCCCCTTTTTGTAAAAGTTAAATGCAAAAATTTTAGAAATTTATTTTTATGTAACGAAGATTAATTATTAAGTAAGTATTTGAATTTTACTGTAAAAATATGAAATCAGAAAATTAATTTTCAAATTATGTTGACAAATATGATTTTTTTTTTTGTAAATTTCAATGTTTATATTAAAATTTTATTTAATAAAATGTTAATTAATAAAATATGTGTTTTTATTGATTAGATTAGGACCAGTCTTTGTAAAAGGCTACTTTCGGATATAAAAAGATGTAATATGTTATTATTATGTAATAATATCGTTTTCAAGTTGAAAAACTAGAGACTAGTTAACCTAAAAAATCTTATTTATAACGAGATGGTCTTTTAACCACTCTTCCACATTTAGTTTGGAAATTTTGTGGTACTAAAGTGCAACTACCACTAGAAATTGAACTGTCAGATTGTTGTCCTTTACTTGAACCGTCACTACCTAATCCTACCTCACTTAAATGTTTTGTGCCCCTTTCATCAAAATAATGTTTTTGTTTTAATTGTTTCTTATCTAAAAAGTTGTCAAACTGACCTTTATTGTATAGAAAAGGTTCAAAATTTCTGTTCAATTGAGGTAAAGTTGATTTTAAGTTTCTGCACATCAAAATGTTGGCTGGCGAGTAAATTCCATCAATAGGAGTGTTACGTAAGTCGAGCAGTGCCAGATAGGGATCTTTTCCGTCTTCTATACACTTTAAAAGTGTTTGTTTGACTGTTTGCACCATCCTTTCCACTTGTCCATTACTTTGTGGATAGGTGGGCGATGAAAAAATATGTTTAAAACCATAATCATTTGAAAATTTTTTAAAAATCAAACTAGAAAACTGTGGGCCACCATCTGAAATGCAAATTGATGGTATTCCAAATCTTGCAAAAATGCTTTTTAATATTTTTATGACATTTTGACTTGTCAAATCCCCATTTAGATTAACTGCTTCGACATACTTAGAATAATAATCAACTAAAATTAAATATGACTCATTATAAAGTTCAAATAAATTACCTTATAGAAAGGAAGCCAACCTTATAGAAAGGAATTTTCACAATGTCATGAGAGACCATGGGTTCCGAGCTATTTGATTTTCTGTGTGATTGACATATATGACAGGAACTAATCAAATCCTGAATCTGTTTGTTCATTCCTAACCAAAAAATGAAAGATTCGCTTTATAAATAGTTTTATTGATGCCGAGATGACTATAATGCAACTTTTCCAAAATGTACTGTCTAAAGCTTTTTGGTACAATTAGTTTTTGGTTTTTAAAAATTAGATTATCCATAATATTAATCTCCTCACGAAATCTATAATAAAATTTTAGTTCTGAAGGAACTTTTGAATATGTCTGAGGCCAACCCTTCTCAACATACTTTTTTAAAATAGAAAGTTCTGAATCAGTTTCTGTTGCTTGTTTTAACTTTTCCCTAATTTCTGGAGTGGTATTAAGCTGCATTGAAATTAAGCAAACTTGAGCCTCAATCTCTAAATCTAGATTTTCATTGAATGTTTTGTTTTCAAAAGCTCTACTTAAGGTATCAGCTAAAATTAGTTTTTTGCCTGGTTTATACACAAGTTGGAAATCATACTTTCTCAGCTGAACAAGCATTCTCTGTAATCTTGCAGGACAAGAATTAAGCGGTTTTTGAATTATAGAAACTAAAGGTGAATGGTCTGTTTCTACAATAAAAGGCTTACCAAAAACATACTGTTCAAAATGAGTAACTCCAAAAACACTGCCAAAAGTTCCTTTTCAATCTGACTATAACGTTGTTGTGTTTCAGTTAGACTTTTCGATGCATATGCACAAGGCATATCTTCTTGTAACAAGACTGCTGCCATGCCATTTTGGCTAGAGTCAACAGAAATTGTTGTTGTTTTATTAATGTCAAAAAACTTTAAACAAGGACTCCTGCAAGCCAAATTTTTTAAATCCAAAAACTTTGTTGCTGTTCAGGACCCCATAAAAAAGCAGAATCTTTTTTAATAAACTTCTTAAAGGATACGTTTTTTCTGAAACATTAGGAATAAATTTGCAAACATAAGTGATATAACCTAAAAATCTTTGAATGTCATTTTTTTTTGAGGAACAGGCATATTTTTTATTGCTTCTATTTTTGAATTATCAACAGAAATACCCTCTTTACTTATGATATGACCCATGTACTTAACTTTATCAACAAATATTTTACATTTTTGTTTATTAAAACGGATGTTATATTTAGCTGCTTGTTGCAAAACTTCAAGTAGAATCTGATTGTGTTGCTCGATAGTGTCAGCAAACAAAATTATGTCATCTACAAAAATAGCTACCCCTTCGATGTCACCGAAGATCTCATTCATGCGCTCTTGAAATACCTCTGGACTACTTGTCAACCCATATGGTAACCTAAGAAATCTATACCTACCAAACTCGGTTGCAAAAGTGCATAGTTTAGAACTCTGTTCATCCAATTTTACTTGCAAAAACCCCTGCGTTGCATCTAGGGTAGAGAAATATTTAGCGCCTGAAAACTTTGCAAATAATTCTGATGCCGTTGGCAAATGCATGATATGTCTCACAACTACTCGATTTAAAAAAATCGGGTCCAAACAGAGCCTTAAATCTCCATTAGGCTTACGAACTAGAACATATGGATTAACCCATTCCGAACTTTCAAATGTTCTTTGTATAATTTTTTGTTTTTCAAATGTGTCTAAAGTTTCTTTAAATTTATCTCTAATTGCAAAAGGTACCTTTCTAGGAGGAATTATTACTGGTTTTGAGTCTGGTTTTAAATCAATATGATAAGGTTTATCTATGCATCCAATACCAGAAAATAAAAAATCAAAACGTTTTAAAATTTGATGTGCTGCGTTACAGTCATCCAGGCTACCACTAAAAACATATGACGATGTCATATTCTCAGATTGAGCATTAATAACCTCTACTTTTCTTATTAAATCTAAAGAAATACAACTTTTCAAACCCAGTAACGGAAAACAATTCATTTGTACTACATAAAATAATATTTTATAGTTTACATTTTTGTGAAAACATTTTAAATAGCAAACTCCTATTACTGGTAATTGATGTTTTGAATAAGAAGTAAGTTTCAACATTAGTATTTTCTATATTATTTAAATCAAATTTCATCTTTTCCAAACAACTTACAGGTATTACATTACACATCGCTCCCGTGTCAGCCTTGAAGGGGTTATGTCAGCAACCCTCAATCTTCCCAAGCTTCTGAACAGTCCCGCTGAACTCCCGCGCCAGCCACTGCAATCATCCAAACTCTATCTGGCCCCTGACCTATACTCTGATAACAACAAATCACCAGCAGAATTCTTGCTTGTGATTGGAAACTGAAATTTCTGGCAACATCACTCCCAACATCTCCCACAACATGAACCTGTTTTTTACATTTATTATGTGCAAATCTATTAAATTTTGAAAGTACCACTATTTCTATTAAAGCTCTCAGTATCCTTAAAAAATTATTTTGAAAATTTTACCTTTTGTTATTTGTAACTTCTGACAAACTGAAGAATAATGATTTGAAGCCTTTTGACATTTGTTACAAGTTCTACCAAATGCAGGACATTTTCTTACAGAAAGACAAAGTACAAGATTACAATTTTTACACATTTAAAATTACCATTATTTTGAAAATTTGAAACCTTTTTAAAGTGAAATTTGAAGATCTTGAAGAGGTCTAGAAGCTCTATTCTGATGTTTTTCTAACTACTTCTGCTACATTTGGATGAAAATTTGACCTCACCACGAGCTATTCCTTCCGTGTTCCTAGTTTGTGCTTGTTCCACTGATAAACACAAATCAATGGCCTCTTGAAGTCGATCTACGTTAGCTTCAAGTAACTCTTGTCTCAGGACATCGTTCCGCAGACCACAAATCATGATATCTTTGATAAAAACTCTCTCGGAGACCCTCTAACTCACAGTTTAATTGACAAGCTTAGTCTAGTTCACATACATATTGTTCTAGGGCTTTCGTCCCAAATTCTGCTTACAAGTTAAAAGTAAATTTATTCCTTTCATAAGTCAGACTCTTTTTTTTGGCGAAAAATATTTGTCAAATTCATTAATTAAAACGTCAAATTTATCTTTATCTGCCTCATCAAATTGAAATGTATTAAAAATTCTAAGGCCCTCATCCCCATTAATGTTAAAAGTTGGGCACACTTGGTTTTATCCTCTTTTTGACTAATTCGGTGGCTACTAAATAGTTCACAAACCTTTGTTTCCAGAACCTCCAGTGCTCAGACACGTTTCCGCTGAAAACCATTGGTGGGATGCCTTGAAAATTCATGTTGCCGGGCTCTATGGACCTCAGTATATATCAGAAAACAGCCGGAACCAGTTTTGGCTTCTCTTCGATGAAGAAAATTGGGTAAACTTCTCAAAAATTGAAAATTTTTCTTACTACCACATGGCCAACATGGCAGGTTTTTGGTTGGGCTTTATGCCGTTGGCGGGAACTGCTACTGCGCCATGTAATAAAACGAGGTTTCTTGCTGAAGGTTGTGCAGCGACTGCTTTATTTTTAAATATCACAATTTTACAATTAGTTACAAAATTCCACGTCATTTCTGTAATGACAGTTCAACAGCCCGTCAGCTTTTGCGTAGCCAACTTCACTTTAGTCTTTGTGCACCAATTCTTGAAATAACTAACACAACTGGGAGTCGATTCCATCACAAATACCGTGTGACATTACTATCCAGCATTTTGTGTCCCTCAGTAAAAAAGTATACTTTTTAAATTTGTGGACGTTATAAGTATCACCGGATGCCAATTTTAGATAAAATAGCACCTGTGTATTGCTTCCGGTTTAACCAGAAAGTGTTATAAAACTTACATTTTAATGAAATACCCTGTATTTTTAAAAATATTTAAATTCTACTAGCAATTTCTAATATAAAATCTATCTTTTTTGGTTTCAAAGAAAAAGACGTTTGAAAATGTTTATACGATTGCACAATAGGCAGTTTTAAAGGAAAACAAATGAACAACACAAAAATTTAAAACACTTAAATTAATTTCTTTATAAGACTTTACCTCTGAGACCAATATAATAATATCCTTCCTGTTTAACCGGAAGTGATGTAAAATTTTAACTTCTAAATACCTATAACGATCCTAATAATTTTAATGAAACACCCTATTTATATTTCATTAAATTTAAATTTTACAATTCATTTTTGATATAAAACCTATAATAGACCAATATCCCATCTTTGTCAGTTTCAAGAGAAAACGGTGTTTGAAAAGGTTTAGACGATGGCACAGTGAAAGTGTTTATTGTGTGGCCCTTTTAAACGCCGTTTTCTCTAAAACTAAAAATATAGGTTATGGGTAAACTTAAGATTTTATGCCAGGAATGACATGTAAAATTTAAATCCTAAAAAATATACAGGGTGTTTCATTAAAAATATTAGTATCTAGAGGAGTTCTAGTTAAACCGGAAGTAATAGGTAGATGTTAATATATCCAGAATTGTCATCTCGTGACATTTTATTATTCTAATTCAAAAAGGTATACGTATTTACTAAAGGAAATTAAATGCTGGACAGTAATTTCGTTGTCACCCGGTATATTGTAAATGAAATGCAAATTACGACTTTTTAAAGGGTTTACACATGCGCCCTATTTAAATTCGCATTTGACTAATGCTCCTGTAAACTTAGTAAACGAACAATACAAAAAATGTTATGATATACTGTGTTAAAAAGTGGTTCCTTTTAATTTCCATCTATTTTTATATTTAAGTATTTTAGTTTAAAATGTGAAAGCAGTTTATTGTTTTATAGTTTAATAAAAAGCACTGATGGCTAAACGACCGCCAGCGGTTTTACTCAATTATAAGAAGAAAACTACCGTTTGGCGGTTTTTATATTTACGTATATGAAAATCGCTGAAAATGTTAATTAATTTGTTATTACCGGAAAATTAAACCACTTTTGTATTTATCCCAACATTTTCTGGCTAGATTGCCGCTTTATCAAGGGCCTTTAATAAAAAAACCTTACAGAACTATTTTGTCACATGGACCCAAAATTTTACAACATTAAAAAATACATGTAAAAAGAATATAAGGCAGGAAAGGCAAAATTATACCTTATCAGGACTTAAGACGTCATCGTCAGCAATAAGATATACTTAACTTAAGATTTCTAAAAAGCAGAAAGATATTTGTCTTAAAATTATATTATGAACAATAAAAAATAAAAACAGTAAAAAAATGTATAAAAAATTATCAGAAAAAAATTGTTACCTATCCGGAATTCGAACTTGGAACCTGTGACGACGTGTCAAAATTGGTAAACCTGTAGCCATGGGACAACCTAATTAATTTTTTTAAGATATTGATAATCTGATTGAAAAAATAAGCCGTGTTTATGAACTATTTTTTTTTATAAATATCTTAAAGTTTTTTCCAAGATTAAGACATGCATACTTTAATTAGTAATACTTTAGATTTAGTTCTATGAAACGATCAGTTATTTTGTGCCGCTAAAACACTCCTGACTTTTCTTGTCCTAATTTTTTGAACTTATAAAGATCTTCGACAAAATCTTCGTAGTGTCAAAAGTGTCTCCTAGTTTTATTTTTGTTTGTTGATAAATAATAAAAATAACATTAAACAATAAAAAAAAAGTAAGGTTAACTTTACCTATTATTTGGCGGTTTTCAATTTTCTCTAATGAAAACCGCCGGACGGCGGTATCTACCGAAAAATAAATAGAAACCGCCGGTAATAATAATTTAATTAAAATTTTTATGGTTTCTATATACGTAAAAAGATAAAACCGCTGGATGGCGGTCTTCTTCTTATAGTTGAGCAAAACCGCCGGCGGTCCTTTAGCCAGTGTATTAAACAAAAATTACCATATATTTGTTCGAAGTTGATAAAATTTTAGTTATAATATAATATTTAAGCTTAAATGGTTAAAAACAAGACCATTTAGCACATACAGGATATCCAGTAACTCCACCAACACACTTTAAGAACGTTCCCAAGGAGTAGTGCGACCATTAAAGTCTCTAGAGGCGTTAACACATTATCACATAGTAATAGTTTTTTTCTCCTCTTGTAGAGAATATATTTGTTTTGAAAAGTTTTGAGGCTATAATTACTTTTAAATAGTTTACAAATAATAACTTGTAATCAAAGAATGGCAGATTTGTTCGAAAAAGAGCAATATATTAAAATGAATAAAACTGTAAAGAGTAATTCTGATGCTAAAAAACCCAAAATAAAAAATATTAAAAAATCTACAGGGGGTAAAGCTAATGATGAAAATGGAATACCTTATATTATTATTATATAATATATTATTTAAATAATATATTTTAAATCAAAGCTGTATGAAAATTTGTAAATTATATTTTTTAACAAATATTTTTTTGTTTGAAAAATAATTGATAATAAATACCCATTTATTTTCTTTTGTCGTAAATATTACTTTAATTACCTTTTTATTAACTGCAACTTTTATTATTTAATATACAGTGTGTGTACAGTGCGTCCAATCTAACTTGTCCACATTTTAAATGCCTATAACTTTTTATTTTTTTATTTTAAAAACATTATCCCAAAACCAAATTTTGCAGTAAATTATTAAGTTTTCTTTTTGTTTTAAAGATTAGACAAAACAATTTTATTAACAGAATATATTGACATAACCTTTTTTTTAATGGGACACCCTGTATATTATATCACAAATTAAAAGGTATTTTAAAGAGCTTTACAAAAATACTATATTTGATATATCTATCTTTAATAGTTTCGGAAATATGACCTTCTAAATATGAAAAAAATTACATATAGTTTCCATCATACCTACTTAGGACTAAGCTTAGACTGTAGGTATAATGAAAGTTTCAATGTAATATTTTTCAGATTTAAATGGTCATATTTCCGAAACTATTAAAGATAGATATATTAAATGTAGTATTTTGTAAAGCTCTTTAAAAGATCTTTTTAATGGTGAAACAATATACATGGTGTCCCATTTAAAAAAGATAAGTTATGTCAATATAATATGTTAATAAAATTGTTTTGTGTAATCTTTATAACAGAAAAAAAAATTCACTGTACAATTTGGTTTTTGGATAATTTTTTAAAGTTAAGAAAAAAAAGTTATAGGCATTTAAAATGTTAGATTGTACCTAAATTAGCACCATATAAAAATATTTTTAATATTAATAATTTTACGAACAAGAATTTTTCTCTATAAAAAGTTCTACATAGTCTAAAACCTAAAATGCAATCATCGGATATTTTTTTAAGTGGTATACGAGGTGTCTCAAAAATATGAGCTTTTGTAAAGAGTAACGTACCGTTAACTCTGACAATATCGAAAATTAGTATAAAAAAGTTTGGAATTAAAAATGTTTTTTAAATATGCAAGCTTAGGTATTTATAGAAAAACGTTTTTTTTTAAGTGATAATGATAAGAATTTAAGTTTGTACAAACTTAAGAACTATTAAAATAGTGGAAAATTACGGAAGTGGTCGTTATAGAAGAAAAAAATTAAAACAAAAAATGTTTTTATATAAACAGGTTTGCATATTATTATGTAGACGCTATTTTGAATTCAAAAGATTTTTTTATATAAATATTTTTGATTTTTTAAAAAATAATAGTATTTTCCTCTTAAGCAAAATTAACATCTTTTGGAATACCTCGTAAAAGAGTACCGCTCTGCTTGTGTTTTTCTTTTTAAGAAAAACCTTTGTTATATATCACTAATTATTTGTTTTCCATTTTTGTTAAAAATGGTAGAAAAAGTTTTATTAATATATTTAAATAAACGTTCCCCAAAACGTCCGTTAGGATAGAAATAACCTGTAAAAAATGCAAAGTTTTAAAGTTTATACGTGAAATTTAGTGCCGCAAGGACTATTAAAAAAATTCCTATGTATAGAAGACACTTATAAGTATGTGTATTTGAAGTTAAAAAAATCGTATGAAAAGTTCTTTGTTTTTTAAAGGAACGTCCCTAAAGAGCGATTATACATTAAAAAAAAAAGAGACAAATACTTCTCATAAACATATGTCCTAAATGTCTTAGTTTTTAAACTATATGGAATGTCAAGAATTTTATAAATTTATGGTTTATATATTTGTAATAACTTTTAACTAATTTAAATATATTTCTTTTATTATTAAAAACATTTTATGCATGAAACAAAAATTAACAAACAGAAATAAAAAAATAATTTCCACCAGTGCCGTCCGTGGGGGTAAAAGTAAAATATTTAAAAAAATGGTACGCCTCTGCTTTTTGCTAATTTTTTTTAATTCTTGTTTAATTTAAAACTAATTTAATCTTTTGAATTTTTTTAAATCAATGTACGGTTTTCGGGTAAATAAAAACTAACCATTTGTTGGCGTAGTTATCTGTCTAATTTCACAATTATTACCTAACTTTTTAAATATGTTTTTAAGCAAAGTTATTATTTTTTTTTTTTTAAATTAGTGAGTACATCAGTGTTCAACCTTTCATTTTGTATTTGAGTTGATAAAGAAAACTATATGACAAGTCGTACTGTCAGTGCCGTTCCTGTGGTCGTATGCCTTGGTCCACGTCGCCTTTATTCCTGTATAACAAAAGGTCCCATTGCAAATTTACCATGTTCGCAAAATCTTTAACCAAATGTTCTTTATCTTAGCAATAAGGCATTTAATTTTCTATAGAAATTAGCGTCTAATTAGAAATTTCTTATTGGGCGCATTCAGGTTGTCCCAGCGGCTGTGATTGCTTAGTTAGAAGTCACTCTGAATGCAAAGCTGATTACTGTTTTTTCGATAGCGGCTTAGTTTTTGCACAGCGTAAAAATGACCTCTCTCGCTTTTCAAACAGCGGATTTTGATAGTTTGACATTTGATATTTAAAATGGAAGCTTGGTTATAATCGCAATAAATATTTATTTTGCTAATACTTTTAAATATTTTCTTTGTAATAACGTTTAAATCCAAACAATTATTATGGATAAAAACAAATTTGGTCTGAATACTTACTTTTTATCGTAAATAATGGAGGAAATCCTATTACAGAAAATAATAGAGTGTACGAAATATAAAAGGAAAGAATAATTTAATATTTAAATGTACTACATATTTCGTAAATTATTATTGAAATTACCATAGTTTATTTACTATGCTCGTAAAATTTTTAGATAATTCCTTTTTTATATTCCTCTGTATCCCCAAGTAGAGCAAATTTTTGGTCCAACAACTGAGACAAAAACGAATTTAAACAATGAAGATGTTTTAAGTGCTATTGATAATAATAATGTACTAGGTAGCTGAATATAGCAGTTTTATTATCTATAGTGATATTTTGTACAATTACTTGGTAGATGCTTAGAAGTTTGTCAAACAGTTATTATTACTGTAAATGTATAAATACCTAATATAACTATAAACCAAATTTATGTTCAGCTGTCAACCTTTAAGTTAGCAATGCATTCAGAAAAAATAAAAACGCTGACTAACAGCGGTCTCAGCATGCTAAGTTGGCTAACTTAGCCGATGGGACCTCCTGAATGTACCCATTGTTTCCGAAAAATAGTTTTTTTTTAAGTTTTGATATCGAAAACCACCGCTTTCCAAGAGTTAGCATTAAGGTCTGATTAGTTACTCACATATCCTCAACGAGTCTACATTCGTGCGTCTAACTAGTGAAATGTAGGTGGATGCGGAGCAAACAGTTTTATATTAAATAAAATTGCAGTAATATGAGTCTGTAATACTACGCTATAAATTACACCTGATTATAAAATAAATCTTCACAAATAAGGTAACACAGTTTTACAACACTTAAAATTTAGATAAAGGTACAGAAATGAGTAGGAAAATATGTTTTTTTTTTTTTTTTTTAACAGGGAGATATAATATCAGAAAACAACAGACTTGGCCTAAAAAAATGCTTTTTATATTTTTAGGGCCATGACAAGTGCTTTTGAATTTTTCCCAATTAATCTGCGTCATTTTCCACTATCATTGTAAATCCGGGCTCGGTGCGGTTTTGTTGCGTTTATGTGTGGCCAGACCTTTATTCCTAATACAACCGGTATGTATGGAAAATCAGCATTTACGTCATACTTATTTTTATATGACAAAACATCAAATGGTGTACTTAATATGGATATGGTATCAATAAAATTTAGCAGCATATTTATCTTATTGTATAATTTAATGCTAATTGGTTATAGCATACATAGCAGGCTTATTTGCTTATATAAATGAAACAGAAGCAAATGCTTTTTCCTAAAGTCTTTAAAATAAACACATTGAATTGTAATGCAGTTAAAGGAGATGAAGTTAGAGTAAAAGCATTTGCTTCACTTTATTTATACGACTAAAGCCATTTTTGTTGTTAAAACGGTTCAAAACATTTTAAAAACATAACATTTTCTTGTTTAACGGTGACGTCATATACGTCGCGTATTTAACCGTGTTTAAATACATTCCGGACAATGTTAAAAAACAATATAGTTATCTTTGTCGGTACTTATTAAAAACATTGTTTCGGTCATTATTTGTAAACTTTTTTCGTGGCTGTACATGGCAAGTAAAAAATGTTTATATTTGGTGTAAACAAAAGTACATATTAATCCCAAAAAACATACTCATAACCTAAAAGTTTATTGTGCTATGACGCAACGGTTTAAAAACATACATTTTCTTGATTCTCATATTTAAACTGTCATTTTCAGAATGCAGTTTGAACCAGTAAAACGAATACGGTTAGCAAGAAAATTTGACTTAAATGTTTGTTCTAAGCGACTTCTGGTTGTTAGTACGGTTCAAAACATTTTAAAAACATTACATTTTCTTGCTAAACGGTGATACGTCGCGCATTTAATCGTGTATATTCCGGACAATGGTTTAAAACCAATATACCGATCTCTGTCGGGCGGGCGTATGCATCGTACTCATTAAAAACGTTGTTTCGGTCATTTCTTGTAAACTTTTACATGGCAGGTAAAAAATGTTTATATTGGGTGTAAACTTAAGTACATAATAACCCTAAAAATAAAAATCATAGTCATAACCTAAAAATTTATTGGGCTGTGACGCAACGGTTTAAAAACCTACATTTTCTTGATTCTCATATATATATTGTCATTTTCGAATACGGTTTGAACCACTGAGACGAATACGGTTAGCAAGAAAATTTGACTGTAGTTTCTTGCAACTCTATTGTAGGTCTGTATTTGACATCATTAATTTTAGGACATTAAAATAACTTAATAAAATTAAAGTCGTTTTTAAATATGGTTTTTTTGTAAATTTTTAAAATATTTTTTATATGGTAACATAAAATACAGAGTGTCCCATTTAAGAAAGTTTACCCCTTCATTTTTCTTGAGTTTCCAAAGTTTGTTTGTTTCTTTTTTATGCTTAAAAGATAAAAGATAAAAAAGTATGAAACTTTTATACAGGGCGTTTTTTTATCTTTCTTGATTATACTTAAAGGTGGGTGGCAAAATATAAATAAAAACACTGTACACTTTGAAACTAGGCCCTTTAATTTTTTAGTATTAAAGGTGCTACGAATTTCTTTTATCGCAACAATTTTACATTGGAATATTTTTAATAATATTAGAAAAACAACACAGGGTGATTAACTACGAACTGCGGCAACTGATTTCTCGAATAGTAACATTTTAATAATTTGTAAGCATTGTTGGGCGCTTATTAAAATCGTAAGCGAGATGGAGGCCAGATGGTAAGTTAGAATCAAGTGGAATCTCCAAAACTTGCAAAAATAAATGCAGAATCGCGGATTAATTATTGGAATGTTTTTTGGCAAATAAAAGGGGTCAGTTGGGTACCACTAGTCTCAAAAAATAAACAAATTTTAAGGCTTCAAAAACTTAACTCGCCACTAAATTTTCCTATGCTTTTACCACAAAAAAGGTGTACCTTGTAAGAATGGCTAGGACGGACCGTTTTTAAGATATTTGCATTTAAGTTGTTTAGTGTAACCAAAAAGTATATGGATTAAATTATTCGTTTATGATGAGACACTTGTAGTTATGGTTAATACCAAAGACTAATACCCTAATTTTAAAGGGATTTTTGCGTTGCACTAAATAACTTAAACCCGAATATCTAGAAAACGGTTGCTCAGAGTAATTTTTACAAAGTATATCTTTATGTGTAAAACGTATACCGGGTGTTGCTCCGTCGAGCGGGACATAGGGAATCCCATGTAAATTTTGAAGTGGCCCAATATTGGATTCCCTAATTATTTCAGAAGACAATATTATTAGAATTTTTTAAAGAGCATGAACAGTTGTACCTAGTGTACAAATTTCAGCTCTTCTCAGTCCGCCAGCTAAGAGATAAATGCTAAAATAAGTTACGAATCTCCTATCTTCTTACGCGCCTTGTATTATTAGAAGTTTATGATAAAATACTAGAAAAATTATTTAACCTCTTACTTTTAAGTTGTCAGATGAATGTCACATCATTTTTAAATAATGAACTACTTAAATCAAGAAAAAATCACTATTATAAAAAGGTTTTACCAGGAGATAGTTATCGAAGAGTAGCGGACATGTTTGCAGCCTATTTTTCCAATAGGCGAATACCAAGTAAATCGACAATAGAACGGACGATAAAAATTTGAAACTACAGGCACAGTAATCAATAATTTCAAATGTGAAGAAAATCGACGTGATCTTTCGCCAAACGATTTTTTCTATGGGGACATTTAAAAACTAAGCTACCAATAAAAAATATGAAAATTTAGTCCAGCTAAGGAATGCTATTTCCGCTGAATGTGCCAGAATATCGATGTACCAACTAGCCAACGTAAGAAATGAGTTTTATAATCGTTTGGGTTATAGTCTGGCAGTTAATGGAGGAATATTTGAGCATTTGATTAAATCCTGATATTTTCTTCATAAATTGATTTCAAAATGTAGAAAATTTTTTTTATTGCCTTGCGTAACTGTTAGTGCATGTGTTGAAATTAGCTGTAAACTAAAATAAAATGCGAGGATTCTTTTAAAATTCCCGTATAAAATAATACAGTTTTGGCAATGACATTATAAATTAATGATCTAAATTGTCACTGATAAATCGATATGGTGTTTTTATTATTGATTTCTAGAGTACAGGGTGCATAATGAGATACTACGTTGCAGAAGTATTAGGCAGTTTACTCTTTACTGGTTGGTTAAAAAATGCTCAAATTTTTTATTTTAGGTGGAACTTACTGTGTTCTTCAATAAATCCTAATAGCATTTTTTTCTAAAATAATTAGGGGAGCCAATATTTGACTACTTCAAAATTTACATGGGATTCCCTATGTTCCGCTCGACGGAGCAACACCCGGTATGTAGATAAGTTTATTATTTTACTCGGATATTACATACAGGGAAAAACAAAAAGTTGCGCATGTTCAAAAACCTGAAATATTGACACATACACACACGATATTAATTTTTTTCAGTAGTATACGAGGTATCCAAAAAATATAAATGTTGTTTAAGAGAAAAGTACCCTTATTTTTAAAAATATTAAAATTTATTATTAGAAAAAAATGTTAAGAAATTATATTTTTAAATTCGCAAACTTGTTCATCAAAAAAAGTTTTTTTATTAATTTTTTTGCGATAAGAAGCTTTTCTGTGACATTTTGCTGTTTTAACAATTCTTAAGCTGTCTTTGGATATAACATTTCAAAATAAGTATTCACCAATGTACAAATTTAAACTTTCATCGTTATCGAATAAAAATAATAACCAAAAATCTTGAAAATGAACAAGTTTTCAAATTTCACAGTTATTATTAAATCTATTTTTCTTTAGATTTTTTTATAATATAAATTGCATTTTAGAATTTAGGCCCTGCCAAATTTTTTTAAGGCATAACTACTTTTTTCGTAAAATTAATAATAAAAAGTTTCCCATACATAAGTAGACAACTTAGGCGGACACGCTGTATAAATAGCTCATGTAAGAACATATCTACCTTGCTACCAAGTCTTATTACAATATATAAAACGTATTAAAAATTATTAACTTTTGTACTGAGATAAGTTTAGTTAAATCTTAACTTCACAATTTTTCAGCTAAATTTTGGCCCATTACTTGAGACCACCCTGTGAACTTGGGATTGATTGACTTTGGGTAAATGCCATGAAAATTAAACTATACAAAATAAATTTACAAAAATATAATAGAAACCGCAAGAAGTAAGACTTTTAATGGTAATTCGTAATCCGATTAATTTAAATTCAATTGTGGTTCTTTGCATTTAAATACCGAAAACCGCAATATTTAAATTCAGTTAATATTTAAATTACTGTGCGTCTGGTATTTCATCTACTTAGTAAACAAAATATGTAACAGTGTAACGTTACAAAAACTTAGAAATTGATGCGTCACACAGTGCAGCGATCTGTGGACAAACTAACCTTATTTTCGATTGGGTCCTCTTTTTAGTAAAAATAATAGCTCATTGACCAAATAATCAAAGATTCGTATGTTCACTAGACTGATAAAAAAATCGACTATTCTTTTTTTTTATTCTTTATAAAGACAATATTCTTAAAAATGGTGGCACAAAAATCTTTTGAAAGCCAAAACCCTTAATATTAATATTAAGAGGTCCCGCATGATAAATAATATTTTCCCTTATTATTAACATGCGAAAGCTTGTTTTTTTTTGGTTTAGAATTTTATAAAGCTTTTATACACCTCGTTTTTAATTACATTTTAACCAGTAAAACTTACTAATACTATTATTTATTAGTATTTCTTGTATAATATAAAGGAATTAGAAAATGTATCTGCTGTTTTTTCTCCTTTACCAGTAGCACCTGGGGCAGGGGTCAGTGACTGACCTCACCGTAGTTTTTTTGCCATAACTTTTTAGATTTTTAAAATTTATAATATCCTTTTATGACTTTTATACATAATCCTTTATAAGCTTTGTTCCAGCAGGCTGTCAGAAATGTTTGCAACCGTTCGGATTCTGCGCACGTCAAATTTATCGTTCCAGCAGTGCCATGTTTGTAACATTAAACAATTGTTTGTTGTTCCAGTAGCAGTTTTAAGATGTTGGAAATACGTTGGAAACTGTTTAAAAAGTTTGCAAACTTTCTTCAAGCATTACTGACAAATTGTTAACATAACCTTTCTTGTATTGACGTATAAGCAGTATGCACGCCTCGTTTATTTTTCGTTCTAGCAGAAAACTGTTGCCAATATTTCTGACTAATGTTTGTAACAATTTCTTTGTTTTACGATTGTTGCTAACATGTTTCTAACATTCTGCTGGAACAAACCTATAAGCGTATTCAGGCTAAATTTAAAAAAATTGTAAATAGTGCCGGTATGAACAACGTTTTTAGGATGGGTTGCATGGCAATTATGGCTCATTAATGAAGTACTTGCAACTAATAGCGGTCGTAATATAACCAATTGATTACCAAAGAAGCTCGCGGTAGTTAATACTAATCTAAAAATATTTCCCGTAAAATGAAGTGGCGTGTCCAAAGAAGGCATATTTGGAACTATTTAACTTGCTTTTAGGAAAAATAAGACCTTAGCAAAGTGTCTCTAAAAAAAAGTTGTTTTTGTCTTGTCCAACTTCATGATATAAAAATGAAAAATAATTTACTAAACATTATGCCTCCGCAAAACATGGAGGAGGCCTGATGTTTTTTTTTTTAAATTAAATTTATATAAATATTAACATTTCCTACATTTTCTAAAAGTCTAACCAGTAGTGGAAATTAAAAAAAAAAAAAAACAACTAAGGAATTAATCATTCTGATTGAATTTTGAAAACGTCTATTAAACAAAATTATTGCAAATTAACCATAATGCAGCATTAAACATGGATTTGGATTTATTGTTATAAAACAGGTTTCAACTATTTTTTTTAAATTTGAAGTTTAAGGCTGATACACCACATCCAAGTGAAAAAAAGCTGGGGTCAATCGATGACCCCCATGCCCTAGGTTCTTCAGGTACACAAATATGCCCCAGGTGTGACTGTTAACGGTTAAAAACCAATTTATAAATTTTATCTACAAATCGTTGCAGATCGCACCAATTTCAGCAATCCACTAGCACACAAGAATGTTTAAACATTTTATTAACTGTACATTTTTAATTACTCCACATTTTTCAGCTTGAGCAGTGTGTGGCCTTTTTCTATGCGAAAAACTTGGTTGACGGTTCTTATTTTATCCAAAAATGGTACTTGTATGTGCCTAGTTGTTTTATATCGTTTGTTTCTAGGAAAACAACAGACATCTTTTCACTTCAGGTCAGACTGAAAAGGGGAAGTGTTCTGCGATAAAACGTTATCTTAAGATGCAGGATGGAGCTGCAGAATAATTCTTCAAATTAAGCGGTTGTTGCATTGTAATAACGACAGGGGACAGTGCAAACTACATGGACTTATAGTTTATTTATTTTCTTTTGGTTACATACAGGACTAATGTCTCAAAACAGTAATTACTATTTACAATTTATATTAAATAAAAATTATTCTATATGGAAAAAATCAACAAATCAAAAATTTAAAAAATAAACCCGGAGATCAAAATTAAAATATTTTTATACAAATGTAGTTATGAGGAAACAACAATAAATATTTTTGCTTATTGGTTAGTAAAATTTAGTTTTAAAGTTCTTTCATATTTTAAAAAAGAATTAGAAAAAATGTCCAAATTTTCACAGAATGTATTGCGACTTTTCCTTATTCTGGAAATTACTGAGTTTGGGAATAATTTGTTCCAGAAAATGGCAGCGCAAATACATTTCTATTAGAGGTGTGCGAATATCCTTCGAATCAAATCAAATCGAATAATAAATCGAATATTAATATTTGATTCAAAATTCGAATCGAAAATTTCCAAATTATTCGAAATTCGTCGAATAATTCGAAAAATGTCGAATATTTTGAAATTTTTAAATAATTAACGAGTCATGCGAATTCTTTACTAATTATCAAAATATAAATGGATTATCTACTTTATCCAATTCGAAATTATATAACATCGGGCATTAAAATATTCTACTGACCCATAATATCCTTTTTTGATTAAAAATGAATTATCCAAAGAAGACAATTGCCTAAGTTTAATATATACAGTGTGTCCAAAATTGGTAGGGAATGTATTGGGATATTGGACACTATAAGAGATAGAAAGATGGTTAAATGAGGAAAGTTGTGGGGTATTTAATGGTAAATCTAATGCCGTTTTGATGACGGCTGTAGCTTGTTTCGTTTTTGATTTACTTAAAAAAAAACTGAAAATGTGCATTTAAGAAAAAATGCTGTAATTTTTTTAATTCAAATAATTTTTGAAATCTGTAAAAACATTATTAAAGCAACTTTTAAGGGAAATGCATTTCTGTGTTCAGATTATAATTTTGACGTTTCGGTTTTAAGATAACATCATCAACTTTCGATTTTCTTATGGCGGCCATTTTGTTTTTTTGCATATTTTAAAAGAACGTTTTTTCATTTAAAATAATGAATATAACTTTAAAGGTATTTTTGATTTTTATGGCAAAAATCGTCAAAATTATTTTTTGTCCTAGTTGGCCATGACTGCGAAAGCCCTTAGCTCTAGAAACAATTGCCATTTAATTTTCAGTAAGGACCTATGTTGGGAAAGGTAAAGCAATTTTATTTCTAAGTTTTATAAACTGAGGCACCAAAACAAAAATGAATATTTACCTTGTGTGCATCGGCACACTAAATATATTTGTTAATTATGTCAAGCTGTAATAAAATTAGAAGGTGACCCAGTGGAATATATACTAGTTTATAACTTTAATGCGCAAAATTTTTTGACTATTAAAATAGCTCAAAGGGCTCAATTAAGAAATATTTAACCGTAATGTAATAAAATTGAATCCGCTCGCGGGTTTATTGCAAATTTTCGTAACCCCGAAGCTAAAACTAGCGACTAAAATAAGAAGGTGACCCAGTAAAATATACACTAGCTCATAACTTCAATGCAAAAAACTTGTTGATTATTAAAATACATCAAAGGGGTTAATTTAAAGACATTTAACAGTAAGATAATAAAATCGAATCCGTTTCCGAGCTTATTGCAAATTTTCGTAACTACAAATCTAAAACCAGCGACTAAAATTAGGAGGTGACCCAGCCCTCTGATATATTTTGATAGTCAAATTTTGCGCTTTGAGGTTATGAACTAGTATATATTCCACTGGGTCACCTCCTGATTTTAGTCGCTAGTTTTAGCTTTGTGGTTACCAAAATTTGCATTAAACTCGCAAACGGATTCGATTTTATTATCTTACTGTTAAATGTCTTTAAATTAACTCCTCTGATGTATTTTAATAATCAACAAATTTTTGCATTGAAGTCATGAGCTAGTTAGTGTACATTTTACTGGGTCACCTCCTAATTTTAATCGCTGGTGTTAGCTTCGTCGTTACAAAATTTGCAATAAACTCGCACACGGATTCGATTTCAATATCTTACTGTTAATTATTTCTAAATCTTACTGGTAAATATCTCTAAATTAAGCCCTCTGGTATATTTTAATAGTCAACAAATTTTGCGCATTGAAGTTATAAACTTGTATATATTCCAATGGGTTACTGGGTTACCTCCTAATTTTAGTCGCTAGTTTTAGCTTTGCGGTTACGAAAATTAGCAATAAACTCTCTAACGGATTAGATTTTAATATATTACTATTAAATATATCTAAATTTAGCCCTCTGATATATTTTGATAGTCAACAAATTTTGCTCATTAAAGTTATAAACTAGTACATATTCCACTGGGCCACCTTCTAATTTTAGTAGCTAGTTTAAGCTTCGTGGTTACAAAATTTGAAATAAACTCGAGATCGGATTCGATTTTAATATCTTACCATTTAATATCTCTAAATTAACCCCTGTGATATATTTTGATAGTCAACAAATTTTGCGCATTGAAGTTATGAACTAGTATATATTCCACTTGGTCACCTCCCAATTTTAATCTCTAATTTTAGCTTCGTGGTTATGAAAATTTGCAATAAACTCGCGTTTATATCTTGGAAATAAATGCATAAATAAAGTTGTTTTTTTTTAACGGCTTAGAATAGCACAAAAGCAGTAGAAACCACCCCAAAAAGAATTCATAGTTTTTTCAAAATAGCAGTGCTAAGTAGGTACCCCCTATTTTGTTTTTTTTTCATATCTCCTAAATGAATGCATAAATAAAGTTTACGGCACAGATGAGCACAAAAACAGCACGAAACAGCACAAAGAAAATTAATCATTTTTCTCAAAAAGGCTGTGCCAAGTAGCTACCCCTATATTGTTTTTTTTATATCTCGGAAATAAATGCATAGATTAGATAAAGTTTTTTTAAACGGCACAGAAGAGCGCAAAAACAGCACAAAACAGCACAAAACAGCACAAAAAATATATATTTATATATATTTTTAAAAAGGCAGTCTTAAGTATGGGGACATATTAAATATGGCTATTTTTACAAATAACATATTTTTAAATATGCGAAAAAAATATGAATGTCGATTAGAAATATGATTAGGTGAAATTATTAAGAATTGTATTGAATTTGTGAAGTCATATTTCCATTGTTAATGTTTTTATATAAATTTTGTGGAGTCACCTGTGATACTTTGGATATAAAGCTATCTAAAGTGACGTCACTGAAAGATATACAAAAGGCATTATTTTACTGTTATTAATTAAAAAAAAACTTAAATCTTAGCTAGGAGTTTGGGTTATTTGAATAAAAATACATATATTTAAAAGATTTTATGGCTTGCTGTCAATACAAGCATATTTAAGATATATCATTTAAATTGTGTGCTACTCAGCTTTTTGCAGAAAAAAATTTAGAAAGCATAAAAATCGCCCATTTAGGAAAATAAATTAATGGCAAGACACTTTTTAGTATTTTAAAAGAAATCCCAGATAAGGCTGCATATTTCTATAAGCAAAGTAGAATAATATTATTTTAAAACAAAAAACCTAAACAATTAAAAAATTAATAAATAAGTAATAGTTTAAAAAAACTAAAAAACACGCTTTTATATGCAACCGAACTAAAAATTAAAAAATAATTTTTCATTAAAAAAAATTTTCACTTCATAGTAAAAAGCGTGGGGTGCTTAATATATTGAATGTTATAATTATTATATTTGCCAATATCTATGATGGAAAAGTTATGAAAAAATAGTAAAATGTACCCCACGCTTTTTACTATGAAGTGAAAATATTTTTTTAATGAAAAATTATTTTTTAATTTTTAGTTCGGTTGCATATAAAAGAGTGTTTTTTAGTTTTTTAAACTATTAATTATTTTTCATTTTTTAGTTCGTTATATTGCACAAAATTCTTAATATAACAGTAAATTAGAACATACTAATTAATTAAGCAGCAAAAAGAAAATAACCAGCCCCCTATGAAATGACAATGGTAGCAAATTTTAAAATTTGCAAAAGATTGCAACTCACTAAAAATTTCTTCTTCATTAAAGTTTCTTCAGCAAAGTTTCAAATTTTGCCAACAGATGGCACTCCAGGAAATGTTTGGACTGTTGTCAACACTTTGCAATCCACTAAAAAAATTTCTTCCTCATTTAATAGCAAAGTTTGAAATTTTTCCAACAGATGGCATCCTAGGTGTTGTTTTTATAATATAATGGAATTTTTTGTCCTAGCGATTAAAAAAAGATAAAGGGATACTGTTTGCAGATTATTGCATTGTCATGGGTCCTTAATACGTGTGCAAAGTTTCAAAGAAATCGAATAGCTGGAAGTTGGTTAAAATTAGGCTCAAAGATTCCGTTACATAGGCAGCCAGATGGATAGATTGATAGATAGATAGATAGTTACAACCCAAGTTAATAAAAGCGTGTTAAAAAATAAACTCACTTTACTTCTTTTTACTTTTGTTTGTTTATTATTTTTACGTTTTTTAGATGTTTATTAATCGCCATTGAGTTAATTATTATTTTTATATTAAATCGGTGAACATGCGCTTAAAAACACTACTAATACCTATTTTGGTTTACTGAAAATAATAAATTTTAACCCAAGGTTCTCGATTAATCCGCCCTTGATCTCCTATTTTTTCTTTGTTAGATTTGAGGTGTGAGGATACCTTCTAGAGGCAGCTTTGCCGCACAAACAACGTACGTCAAAGTGAAATAGGTCTAGAACCTTTTTCTTTTGCGATCCTCACTTGTTTTTTTTATGGGAACATCAAGAAAGTGCACCCTTAAAAAAATAAAAATCGGTCTACAATTAACAGAATATTCGGTGCATATATATGTACATAAAAATAACATAGGTGTCTAACATAAATAACATTCCCCTTCCTGTAAAGTCGGTTAAAAGAAAACTTGTCCTGTAATTATCTGGTTATTAGTGACTAAAAATGCAGGTATTTTAAATTGTTACGAAAATATTAACTTGGATTTTTTTTCATATATCGGCGCCCAGTGCGACATTGTAAAAGAGGCTTTTGGTGCTATTGAAACATTTTAAAGCAATGGCCGCCGCCAATGATAGTAATAAAATGTTTATCTTGTCTCAAGTTAACCAACTGGTACCATTTGGTGGGTACAAAATAAAAATGATATAAGTTTGCAAGATGTTAGCTATTTTTTTTATATTGGAGAGATAGGTATTCCTTATTACACCTATGATGACTTAAGACCTAGAAACAGTTTGTCTCCAGTAACCAATCTCTGTTGCCGATTTTATCCTAGTTTTATTAGTTGAATAACAGTAGCTTAAAAGAGTTATTTTTCTAAAAAGTGCGGAAAGCAATAATTTTCCGTACGCAAAAGCAGTTAAACGTACAATGCAAAGTAAAGTTGGAATAAGGTTTAAGTGCGAAAAACACGCTTTGCGCAAGTATTAGAAAGAATATATTATTTACATCCATGTAGAGGGTGTCCGAATTTCGTTAAGATTGCAGGGTATCTTAGTTATTATTAGAGATAGAGACTTGCGGTTTTTGCGAGCTGTTGCTACTTTTTAATGAAATAAAATAAGACGCTTAAAGATTTTTATGGCCTTATTCATTTTTGACTTACAAGGCGTTTTTTTACCCCCTTCGTATTCCAATTGCTTACAACAAAAGTTAAAACTAATATTAGTCGAGGTAAGCATGCACGCCACAAACTATGACTCAAATCAACGTACTTGCCTTTCACACTTACTTTCTTTAACTTAAGTCAAATTTCTTGCTAACCGATTTCGTTCAAACCGTATTCGAAAATGACAATATAAATATCAGAATTATGAAAATTATATGTTTTTAAACCGTTGCGTCACAGCACAATAAACTTTTAGGTAATGAGTATGTTTTTTATTTTTTAGGATTAATATACCCATATAGCATTTTTTGCCGGTGTTGTACATTTAATTAACTGACATTGCCAACACTCTTTAATGGCAAGGCATTGGCAAAAAGGTATCAAAAAGACGCGAAAGTGGGCAATTGACCGTTATTAGGCCACGTGTTGCAGATAAAGTGATGGCATCCATCATTAATAACTTATTTAAAAAAAATGCGTTTAAGATGATGGCATCCATCGTTAATAAGTTATTGGCAAAAGATAACAAAAAGACACGAAAGTGGGCAAATGCTTATACTCCCAAGCAGCAAGCTGACGTCTTATTGACGAAAATTGTCGCATATACTTTTTTAAAAGCTAAAATGATGCGATATTTTATTTGAAAATTAAAATAGGAAAAACTCCTTACTGCATGCAATTTCCTTGCAATGCAAAGTACCATCTCTCGGAACACTGTTCAACTTGGAGATGCAGATTTTTACACTAGCCGAAGATATTTCTTTCAAAGCTAAGTGAGATCACCTACCGCAGACCGCTCTCGAATTATTTTTGTCTAATGGGTACGGTTTAGACGATAAAAAGCGAAGATATTGCAGAAAAGTAGTAGTTTATTGTCCATTACGCCATCTATCGGTATGTTAAAAAAACTATTAAATATATATAATATTTTTTATTAACACGTCTTTAAAACTTTTAATAAAGTTTTAAACAAAATGTTTACAGCTCCTAACAGTCTACTTGAATATCTTGCCTTCTCGGCTAGCCATCACCAATTAATTACACAACACACACTTATTAGGTAATGAATACATTTAAATGTCTATTAAAAAACTTTTTCTTTAAAAAGAAATTAAAAAGCTAGAAAACCACGTAGAAAACAAATCAAAGCGGTCACCTTCGGTCGAAATTAACGTAGCTAATTTTACCATCATTTTATTTTTATTCGCTCCAAAATACATAATAAACATTTTGTTTGACCTAATTTTTATTTGCATGATTTTTAACAATAAAATGTTATGAAAAGGCCATTTCCTTTAAATTATGTAAAATAACATAAAATAATGTTGTTTAGCTGCCATTATAAATAAAACAGATCAAAAAAATTGCCTTAATGTTAGTTAAATACCAATGTTAATAATATGGTTTAAAAAGTATGAATATGCGTTGAAGGTTTGCCTTCAAAAATCCAATATTTATTTGCCTGCAACAAAAACGCGTGCTTTATTTAATCAGGATTGGTATGCCGCCATTTTTGTATGCTTGCCGGCAATTCGCCTGCATGTAAAATTTATTGGCAATTAAGTGTTTATTTAGGGTTGACTTTTTAATGCGTATAAGATGTTGGCATAATATTGCCACCAATTGCCAATGCTTTACCATTAATGCCAAGATGAAAAATGTACATTGCCGGAAAATAGTGTTTGCTGGGTATACTTTTATTTACGCCAAATATAAACAGTTTTTACTTGCCATGTACAGCGACGTTAAAAGTTTACGAAAAATGACCGAAACAATGTTTTTAATGAGTTTGATGCATACGCCCGCCCGACAGAGATAACTATATTGTTTTTAAACCATTGTCCGAGATGTATTCAAACACGGTTAAATACCCGACGTACATTACGTCACTGTTAAACAAGAAAATGTAATGGCTTTAAGCATAAAAATAGAAAAAACCTAACGTGTCGCTAGACATACGGTTTTACGGCTTAAGTTGTGTGTTAGACAAAGAAGAGCATTACCGAAAGATGGCACTCAACGCAGAGTTGTCATTTTAATAGTAAACACGGATTACAAAAAATATTTGATCCGCAATTTTGACACGGATTTAAAACGGCCAGATAAAGACAAAAGGTTTGATCCGCAGTTATGGTAGAGATTAAAAACGGTTTGCAGTTCCTACGCACCGTAGCAAACCTCACTATCGCTTTTCCTACAGGTTACAATTTACATTATTATACTATTTTTGAAAACAATAAAATAAAAAAAAATACTGGTATAGTTAGGTCTATCCAAGGACACACAGTGTATTTGTTAGTGTCGTAAAAAAACCATAAAAATGTTATACACAAATGAAAGAGAGGTAGAACTCCCTACTGCTTTTTAATTCCTTGCACTGTAAGGTAACATCCGTTGAAACACGGTCCACTCTGACGTTGCAGATTTTTACACTAGTTAAGGTTTTTCTTTGGAGTTCATTGCGATCACCAACCGCAGACCCGTGTCGAACTATTTTTGTTCTCATCAGTACCGTGTAGGCGATAACAAAAAACTTTTAAAAGTGTTTAAAGAAATATAAATGGCGTATAAGCGTAGTAGCTTATTGTTCATCCCGCCATCTGTCTACAGTGTAAAAAAAAGCGAATCTAGGTCCGTTCATCAAATACTTGTAAAAATAAGTATTCTTCCCATATAACATTTTTTGCAGGCAAGGCATTGGCAAAAAGGTATCAAAAAGACATCAAAATGGGAAATTGGTCGTTATTGGGCCACCTGTTGCAGAAAATGTGGTGGCATCCATCATTAATAAGTTATGATGAAAAAATGCGTTTAGGATGATGACATCCATCATTAATAAGTTATGCCGAAAAAAATTATTTATGATGATGGCATCCATCAATAAAAAGGTTTTGGCAAAAATATGCCTTTTAGATGATGGCATTACATTATTTTTTTCTTAATAACAATAAAATGCATTTTTTACTGTTCAGAGAACTAAAATGTGCATAATAATGCACATGCATAAGATGTGTTTATGTACAGGGGTGCAATAAAATGCATTTTTACCATCCAGGGAACTAAAATGTGCATAAATAATGCACATGCATAATGTGTCTATGTTCAGGGTGTCCCATACAAAATTAAATACTATAATTTTGGAAAAACCATAAGAGATACAAGAAAAAGTTAAATATAGAAGTTGTTTAGTGAAATGTATTTTTTTGTATTTTTATTGTATCTCTTATGGTTTCTCCAAAATTATAGTATTTAAGTTTATATGGGACACCCTGAACATAGACACACATTATGCATGTGCATTATTTATGCACATTTTAGTTCCCTGGATGGTAAAAATGCATTTTATTGTCATTAGAAAAAATAAGGTAATGCCATCATCTAAAGGCATATTTTTGCTAAAATCTTTTTAATGATGGATGCCATCATCCTAAATGCATTTTTTTCAGCATAACTTATTAATGATGGATGCCATCATCCTAAACGCATTTTTTCATCATAACTTATTAATGATGGATGCCATCACATTTTTGCAACACGTGGCCTAATAACGGCCAATTGCCCATTTTCATGAAATACCTTTTTGCCAATGCCTTGCCGGAAAAAAATGTTATATGGGTTGCCCAGCAGTCAAAATCATTAGTCAGAAATAAAAGAGTGCTAAAGCTCCTTACTGCTTGTCATTTCCTTGCACTGCAAAGTAACGGCAGTCGGAACACTGTACGATCTGGCGATGCAGATTGTCACACTTGCTAAAGGAGCTTTAGCCCTCTTTCATTTCTGTAGAATGATTTTGACCACTTATTAGGAATACTTATTTGTATGGATGTTGGAGTGGGATCTTTTATGGCGGACATGTTGAAAAAGTGGCCATCGAAATGTAGCAAATTGGGATGGCGCCACAGTAGCCAGTGGAGGGATTTTAGTATTTCTTTCCTTTTTTATTTTGTATCCAGCTGTCCTTTTACATTTTGTATCTTACTCTAATAATTCATACTCATTGGTTAAAAAATCTCTTCTGGCTACTGTGGCGCCACCTTATTTGCTCCTTTCGACGGACACTCTTTAAAACATTTAGATGGTTATCCTCCCCTCCATCATCCATACTTATTTGATGAATGGACCTAGGTTCGCTTATTTTTTCACACTGTCGACAGAGGTCGGGATGGATAATAATCTACTACACTTATTTGCCCTTTTAATTTCTTAAAACATTTTTTTTAATTTTTTTTATAACCTACACCGTACTGATAAGAACCAAAGTAGTTCGAAACCGGTCTGCGGTTGGTTGCTGCGGGTGGATCCTAATTAACTCCGAAGAATAACCTTTGGGTAGTGTAAAAATCCGTATCGCCAGATCGGACAGTGTTCCGAAGGATGTTACCCTGCAGAGGAAGGAAATAACAAGCAGTAAGAAGCTTTAGCTCTCTTTCTTTTCTTTGTAATGATTTTGACTGCTTGTCAAGAATACTTATTTTTTACAAGTAACCGTAAAACTGTTTTTGAAATCCATTTAAATGGTCCAAATAACTGTTAAATAAAATGCTTGACAGTCTCAAGTTTGGCTAAAATAAAAAATAAATGTCAATATTTTTCTTTTTATTATTATTAATATAATTACATGGGTGCCGCAAATAATACTTTTTTATATTCACCTAAAAGATGCTTTATTATTAACCAACAAAATAACACTCATTCCACAATGCGCTGGATTTTGCAGTTTATATAAGATTTATGTCTACTTTTTAGCAAACCTACTTTAATAACGGTATTATTTTAAGTACCTGTGTCATATAAAGTGTAAGGGTACATTAAAGCAGCTTTTATTAGTCTTAAGATAATAAATAACCCATAAACAACTCTCTTGCACTTAGTTAAATCATAGAAACTTAAGTTTTACTATGTATCGTGCCAAGTTGCCGGTCTTAATTTTAAAATTAACCCGACCTCCACGACAGCCAAAGCGTTTAGTTAAATTAACATGGAAAAAATCTGTTATTACTTTAGATTTTTTTAAGTTATCCACTAACGAACGGATCAAATTGACACATAATAATTCTTGTTGTCAATTTAACTCTTTACAAAAAAGGTCTTAAAGAATTTTGTGTTAACTTAATTAATTTAAAAGTTATCGATCTCAAAACCATCATAACAATTTTTTTGTTACTTGGTAATTTTAAAATCGAATATCTTTTGAGGGAATTATGTTAGAGAAAAGTCATAAGACACCTTTTTGTAAAGCAAACAAGAAAAATATTATTCGTTTATTGATATGATAAAGGGATCATATCATATTGTGGATATCTTTCAAAATAAACATAATAACGGAACTCTCTCCATGTTAATTTCCTCAAACACTTTGGCTGTCGTGGATCCAGGTTAATTTCAAAATTAAGAATTGTAATTTAGACCGATATTTTTTACATATATTTGGACCTATTCAGAACTATTGTAAAAAAATCCAACATGCCCTAAATAAGGACCACCCAAGAATCCAACGGTTTAGTCGGGAATTACACTTTTTTTTATTTTAAAAGAGGTACCCACACAAATATACAAAGTTTTTACGGAGCATGCTCCAAACATAAAAACATAGGAAGCAATTAACATATAATAATATTACAGCCGTCTACCAGGTTTGGCCAAAAATGTAATTTTTTGCTAATATCGAAAATGGTAATAAACAAAAGACGATAAGAATTAAAAATTACTTTTTATTATACAAAATTATTATTATAAAAGAAACACTTTTTTTCTGTAGAAACAATTAGAGTTTTGGTTTGTACATTATTGCACAACATTTTATAACCCTAAATATACTTTCTTTTAAATTTACATTAAAACAAGAACAATGTACAGGAAGGGGCCAGAATTTGGCGCTTTTAATAGGAAAGTCATGTACATTTCTATCAAAAGCGTCGAATTTGGCCCACCCTGTACCATCCAGTATTGCATAAACGTAAACTTAATTAGTCACTAATCATTTAAATTAAAAAAGGGTAAGAAAAAAATTTGTAAAAAGAACAAGTTTGCATACTTAAATGTTATTTTTATTTTAAAACATCTTTCCTTTGCAAAAAAATTTAATACTTTTAAAAATACGGGTACTTTACTCTTAAGCTAAAATTATATTTTTGGCCAAACCTTGTAAATGACTGACATAATTCTATATCTAATAATTGCCTTTTAATTTACCAGTTTAAAATAAAATAGTTAATTTTTTGATACATTATGGCAATACAAAAATATTTTAATTTTCGTTAATACTTATTTTTGCTGTTATCTAATTTAAATTTAAAGGGCCTAGTTTCAAAATGTAGAATCTAAATTTATCCTATTTAAAACAAAAATAAAATAAATGTCCCAATAGTTTTTTAAGTTAGATTTAAATAAATCTATATTTAAAACGCAAAGCTCTAATTTCCAGACACTTCGTTAGAGACTTCTTCTGCACCAACATAGGTACATGATCTTTTTTTAAAATGATCCTTTGGTTACTACTTTTTTTAACGTTTTATATCCTGTTTTTTTAAACAATATATATGACAGATGATTTAAGGCAGGTCATCAACCATTAAATAAGCAAAATGTATTGGGGGTTGCGCATTGTACATGTCGCTTGATTATAAGCGATTTCGATTCGGTTCCCTACGTTGTTAGGGTAAATGCATACCAACTAATCTCGAATGCCAAAATAGTAAGGTCATGTCAACTTTGGTACCCCTTTAGTTTGTCAAATGCCATAACGTGTGGTAAAGAACAGATAAAGGGTTAGTTCTGGTTGGTGATCTTGGGGTTCGGTAGATGCCTTTGTAATGCTCTTATTCTTATACAGATTTGTTATTTTTAGAACGCTTAGCCACATTTTGTAGTAAGTTCATAAAAGTTAAACTGCACAAATTTAAATGACTTTTTTAAAATAATTTTGGTCTGGTTACTTAGACCTTTTAACACCATTTATTTTATTGTTTTATTTTTATTTCTTTCATACAAATAATTTTTTTTTTGCAAATTAAAAAAGGGACAAGTCGACTTGACTTTGTAATTTCTCTTAGTATCGACTATACTACCTTACAGTGCTCGATCAAGCTTGAAACGACCGCTTCAGCGGCAAGTCGGAGGGGTGCACAATTAAAGGTAAAAAGAAAGTAAAACTTGGATGTTTTCAAATTGTTAGGTGGTAGTTTAAACCAAATAATACAAGGCAAGGGGCGCAAAGTGAAGGAAAAGAGCGAAAAAGTTAAGTGTTCCAGAAAGTCTCTTGAGTTTCTAAGTGAGTCCCAGATCGTTGCTTTTTATATATCTAAAGCTTTCGACCAAGTCTGGCATGACGCACTTCTTAATAATCTTCCCTCCCACGGTCTTCAAACTAAACTCTGCTCCTGGCTCTCTAGTTATCTTCCTAATCGACGTATATCAGTCATTGTTGATGGCCACTCTTCAAGCTTTCACGAAATTAATGCTGGAGTGCCTCAGGGTTCAGTACTAGCACCAACTTTGTTTCTTCTTCACATCAACCATCTTCTTTCTTTCACAACCAATCCCATTCATAGTTATGCTGACGATAGTACCCTTAACTCCACTTTTCAGGTTCCCAAACCAATCTCTCAACCCGACTTGAAAAGCAAACGCAGGGCGATGTAGATATATCTTTCACAGGATCTCAATTTAATATTGGATTGGGGCGCCAAAAATCTCGTTCAATTTAATGCATCCAATCATGTTCCTTGTCGCGAAAAAAATCATCAAACACTCACCCTTTGCTTATGAGTGGCCAGGTTTTGCAGAGCGGGGACACATTTAACCTTGTGGGCGTCACATTTGAGAATAACCTTTACTGGCATAAACACATTGTATCTATAGCCACCGCGGCTTCAAAAAAGCTTGGATTTCTTTTCCGAGTCAAAAAGTATTTTTCTCCTTCCAATTTATACACCTTGTATGTGTCCAAATTCAACCCTCTCTGGAATATTGTTTTCATGTCTGGCGAATGGCATTCCCTACAACCATCAGCATTCTTGATGCCATTCAAAGAAGGGCTGTTCGTCTTATTAATGATCTTTTGCTTACTCAAAGACTTCCTTCTCTTGCCCATCGTCGAGCTGTGGAAGATCTATCGCTCTTCTATACTTTTACGGCTTCTGCTCCGACGAATTATCCAGTATAGTCCCTCCTCTTGCAGCTCCCAACAGAGAAACTCGTGATGCCGCACGTACGCATCCTTATACGGTCCAATTGGACAGGCCCCGAACTTTCCATTTCGTTCGTTCTTTTATCCCTAGAATTTCTAGACTGTGGAACCTACTGCCAGCGAAGGTCTTTTCTTTCCCCCAAATCTTCAAGTTTTTAAGTCCCGTGTTAACAAACTTTCTCTTACCCGGCTTAAAACACCCACGGTACGTTAGTATTTAGGCTTTCAGCCTTCGTGAAATGTCCAAAGATAAAAAAGTTATTGCTTGCTTAGCGATTTTTGCGACATTGTAAGCAAGGGATTTTGTGCCGTTAAAAAATAAAAATATTTTTATTTTATTTTTTTAACATCCTAGGAAAGCCTATGCCTAAATACCAGAGTACCGTGGGTGTCGGGTTATTAGATGTTTAACCCGTTCCCCCTGTTCCGTCAACGTTGTCCAAGCACTGAAACATGCAGTTATGCATTTACAGCACCTTTTAAACAACGCGGTAGTGACACCACGGACGTTATTTTTAAATAACTACTACCTAAATATGTCTTTTCCGCTGGGAATCAAAAGCTCTCTCCACTGCGCCACAGGAGAGACTAAAAAGTTTACCTATCTCTTCCCACCAAGCCATTAACACTGCTGCAAGACTTGCTTATAATGTTCCACGCAGCTAAGATCGCGCAACACCTGCATTATTTGGGTACGATGTACGATGATACAGGAAATATTAAGGCTTTCTGTGGTAAATTTGTATGAGGGGTATATCCTTACGTGGCATGTTGCTACTTGTGTTTGTATCATGGATGCGCTTTGTTTTATTTTGTTTTGTTGTTGCATTTTTATTTTTCTAATTATATACCCGTCAAAATTTATGAGTTTTAATACAGTCACTTTTTATTCCATTACCGTATTTATAACAGAATGTTTAAACTTAAGAAAAAATGTATAACATTTAGCTTCTGGGTTCTTTGTTAATTTTTTATTAGATATATCTACCTAATACAACATTCCAATTTTTGAAATTGTACACCCTTCCCCATTAATTTTTTAGACATCAACGACTAAGGGTACATCGTAAAAATCGAATCCGATTGCACGGATCGCATTAAACCTAATACTGTGCTCCTCGTTCTAGAATTTATCGGATGCAAATAATCTGGTTCTAAATTCTATTAAATTTGACAAAGAAAAGTATATACATGAAAAAAAGCAAACAAATAAAAATAAACTTCTAAGCTTACTTTTGTGGATTTTTTTATCTAATTTCATTTAATTTCAAAAAATAAGACAAAATAATAACTCAAATCACTAAAGAAACACCATCACAATATTTTAGCAAATATTTAAGTTTATTTTATTTTTCATTATTTCGTTTCTACACTAACCAGCTATTATACTTAACTGTCATTTTTCAAACCTTTTTCAAAACTGTGAACATGGTACAAATATAACCTCCGATCGGACTGAACTCAATTCAAATCGCTTGAAAAACATGATCGGCTTATGGCGTTTAACCTAATTCCCTACTCAATTTAAAACGTGTATATTGCAATTCTTTGTCGGATTAAGTTTTATCCGATCGCTCAAATCGGATTCAGTATAACAATGTACCCTTAGTCAATGGCCATATTTTTAAAACTCATAAGGATGGATATATTAAGTGCAGCTCCGTTATAAATCTTTTTAATTGTGTTACAATATACAGAGTGTTCCATTAAAGAAAAACATTTTTTTGTCGTAACCTCTATATATTATCTTTGGAGATAATAAAAATATGAATGCTGACTTGGAAGTTACAAAACTAATCTAAAAAATTGTTATTTAATAATAATAATAATAATAATAATAATAATAATATTGCTTTATTGTCCAAGAATAATCTTTTGACAAAGCAGAATAAAATTAAAATATTAACAATAATAATAATATTAATAATAATAAGATACATGCTTTATGTAATGGTCCGACTAATTAAAATTATCATCAAAGTATTCTTTTAATACATAATACGCTTTACTTAATAACAAGTTTTGAACAGATAGTTTAAATTTTTTAAAAATTTTAATTTTTTTAATATCAGTGGGCAAATGATTATAAATTTTTTTGAGTCATAAATTAAAGATTTTTTGTTATTGATGAATTTGGATTCGGAAGTTGAAGTTGAGATTTTTTCTAGTATCATATAAAGAAATATTAGGACTTTTTAAACAATTTTTTAAAAAATTAAACATACTGTTTCTAAAATATAAATAGAGGTAAGAGTTAAAATTTTCTTTGACTTAAACAACGGTTTACAAGAATCTTTTGTCTTTGCTTTGCAGATATATCTAACTGCTCTTTTTTGTAATACAAATACTGAATTTAATAAATATTGATACGAGTTTCCCCAAAAACAAATTCCATATCTTATGATAGAATCAATTAAAGAAAAATAAATAGATTTTAAAACTGAAAAATCTTCTAATTCTTCAGAGAGTATTCTAATACCATAACAATTAGATGCTAGTTTATTACATAGTTTTTCTATATGATTTTTAAAACTTAGTTTAACATCGACAAAAGGCCTAGAAATTTAGTACATGAAGAATATTTAACAATTTGATCATTGATATATATGTTATAAAGAGTACATTTAAATGTTAGGATATTAGTTTTATTAATATTAAAAGTAAGCAAATTAGAATCACACCAGGATTTAATTTTTAAAATATCATTATTAATTGAATCGAATAATACATTTTTATTTTTGTTGTTCCATAAAATTCACTCTGTACAAAACAAATTTGAAAGTTTAGGGGTGTAAATTTATAACTTGAGACCCTGAAAAGCTGGCAAATTACCCCGAAGCAGTGCCAAAAAACAAAATCAAGATCAATTTAAGACCCGGTACTTTGAAATCAGGGATATTTGTCGTGGAAAATTAATAACTTCTGGTCGTCCTATACTCTTATTTTATGGCATTATTTGCTGAATACTTATATATTTGATGCTAAACATAAAAGATTCCATTTTATTATTATTTTTGGTAATATTTATTCCTAATCAAGGAAAAATGTAGATAAAATAGAAATTCTTTATTATAGATTGGCACGTATCTTTATCTGCTTAAACTGCATAAATCTTCTTGCTTGACTTAATTTTATACGATCCAATTAAAGGAACAAAAATGAAATATGAAAATCTAATATACTTTCCTCTCGAACTGAAAAAACGGATGTTAACCGACAATGACTAATTAACACAAATTTTTAATAACTTTAATGATATAACATAACGATTTCTAGTAACTCTCAACTGGTATGGCACAAATCTCTAGAAAATATATAGACCATTTAGTTTGACCGCATCTTCGGTGGCTAATTATTATTAACAATTCTTTTTAAGAAATCTAGGTCGCAACATAAGGAAGACATAAAGAATTATAAACTAATGCGCGTTTTTATTGAAAATTATTAAATTTGATAGAAATAGTTTTAAGTGGCCATGCACATGCATGGTGCAGTGATATTAGATACTTTCTTTTAAATTATGCTATTAGTTTTGGCAGTACTGGTTTTAAAAATATATATTTTTTTTATTTTATTTGCATTAACGATGAATAATCAAATTTGTACATTGGTAAATATTGATTCTAAAATTTAATATACAAGTTGTTTCAGATTCAAGGAGCACCATTAGGATCTCGTAAAGGGTAAGAGATGCAGGGTTGGTTAAATTGGGGCAAAGTTGCGCATTTTTATGCTTATTATAATTTCGTTTCAAAAATTTTTAACTTTGCAGCCGATTCGAAATCATCCAGAAAAAAACTGCTTTTATTTTTTTCATTTTACTTGGAGAGTTATTTTAACACAAACTACACATTGTTACTGCAACTATTTTTGTTTTAAAATAAGGATGTAAATTGGTGGCTACCAAGCTTACAAAGAACATATATGTCATGCGCTCTCTGTCAGCACAGGTGTCAGTTGACATCTTAAAAACAAGCTACTATGCTTTATTTGATTCAAATATAAATTATAGTCTCTTATGCTGGGGACATTCTTCCCACACAGAGCGCATTTTTGGTCTTCAGAGAAGGGTGATTCGTATAATGTTAGGCTTGCGCTTTAGAGATGATGTAAGGGATAAATTTAGGGAGTTGGGTATACTAACAGTTCCTTGTATGTACTTTTGCAGTGCCTAAAGTATGTCAAGGCAAACCTCAACGGCTATACTGCAAATGCAAATTACCATTCTTACAACACAAGAAACCAGGAAAACCTGCGACCAAAACATCTCAGGTTGCAATCAAGCCGAAACGGTTTAAATTATTATGGCATAAAACTTTTCAATGCACTCCCTCAAGTTATTAGGGCATTACCACAGAATCGAATTCTAAAAGAGATGAAAATAATTTTAAAAGAAAATGCTTTTTACGATATAAATGAATATTTAAATTTTAACTTTGCAAGCCACTCCTTGTTGCCTCCTCAATAAATGAATAACTCAATAGTACTGTGATATGAAAATAATTAAGTTAACAGTAATAAAAAATAAATAAGTTAAATTTAAAAGTAAACGAAATTGTAGAATATACTTTTTTGATTTTAGACTGTTGTCAATTATTGTGATTTTAAGCCACTGTAAACTTTAAAAAGAAAAAGGAAGTACTGTGATATGCTAATGTGTATGTTTTTGTAGAAAAATGTAAGTTTAGTATGTTGCTTTTATAGACTAAAAAGGTCTGTGATAATAATTTAATAATACTTAAGTATGACGTGTATAAAACATGTAAATGTTAAATACTAAAATAAATCATTGTGTCATTGTATCATTGTATCATAAGATCCGACGTCTCGTCTTTCAGTCATAAATTATTAACTTTGTTTTTAAATGGGGAAAATATTTGGTTTTAAACTTATATTATAAACTTGTATTGTAATTCTAAATCCAACGATATATCACACATTATGCGACGTTTCGAACCGAAAAACCATCATTTACTATTTTACCATTACGAATAACGATTTTTCCCTAAAGGTTTGGGGAAATTTCCATTTGTAGGCAAAAACAGGCAAAACGAAGTCGTATCCGCAAGGTCCCTTTTTTCGATGAAGATAGGAAAAAATTGGGAAAAATACTGGTATAGGCGAATATGTACCTGCGGGGTCCCTTTATTAAAAAAAAGATTAAAATTGGACAGCAAGAAAAAAGGTCTCCACCTTCAAATACAATACAGGCGTAGGCGAACATGTACCTGCGAGGCCCCGTTCCTGAAAGATTATGGTTGAAGAGCAAGGCCACCTAGCCTCGAGGTCTCCACAGGCGCGAGTCTGTAGGAGACCGCCTACACCTAGCTTTGCTACTGGGTCTAGTAAGAGTACCCTTAGGGTCGATTTATACATATCCGTGCCGTGTCCGTTCAATGTCAGTTTCGGGTCCGAGAATTTTTGATGTGATATTTATAAATATTTTATAAGTTGCGACAGTGTTCGGGCGGGTGCGAGAGAAAATTTTGCCGTATTGGCTCATTATTGGATGAAGAGAAAGAGAAAAAACAAAAAAGGTTAACGCAAAGAAATTAAAGTGTTTACCCAGTATGGAAAAATAGAGAAACCATAGTCAAATTCAGAAAATACAGAAAAATAGTCCACGTCCGTTCCGTGCACCATCAGTACGAAAACTAAAAATATCGTTTGGGATCAATGATCTAAAAATTAAAAGGATTGCTAATAGAAAATGATCCCCATATATTTTCAATAGACCTGCGCAAGAATTTTTTACCCCACACTGCGGGAATTGCTGTACACCTTTGCACATGCGCAGTTGTTATAAAGGTTAGCATTTTTTATTTAAAACCCAATATAGTGTTGGCAACATTGACAAAATTAGCAGTATTTTAATGAATATAGTGGTTGCAACACTGAAAACGTTAACCTATGCGGTGACAGGGTCACACTCATCCTAATTTAATTTATAATTTGGGATTTCTCGATCGTAAAATCCAGGTAAAATTGACGCCGTCGACCGACCAAACCAAATCTCCCATCTACGGTCGACCGTTATCAGATATAGTTATTTGGTATTTGGTGTTTCATTTGTGCGTTGTGAGTAATTCTTGAAGTTCTTTAAACTTTTATTTAATTTAAGTTTTGCATAACCAAAATTAAATAATGAGTAAGTAGCAAATTTCCTGTTTTAAATAATACTCTTTATTGCCATGCAGTCAATTTTTTAGAGATCAATAAATACATTATTTTTTGAAATAGTCATGCTTTGGGTTAATTTTTTTTTAGCGGGAAAAATTGTATTTAAGGATTATAGAAAAATATATATGGGGTTCCATTTAAAATAACAAACTTGCCCTATATACGAAAATTGACCGTTTTCGTAAGAAATAAATGTCACAACCAAATGGCAAGGATATAAAAAGAAACTTAAAAAAATCTAAGGCTTTTCGCGAAAACCGCATTTTGATAATTTTAATTTCTTTTAAAATTATTCGCGGTGAAAATGGGTTAAAATATAGTCGGACACCCTGTATTAGCATTGGACTGATGCATTTATAATTACACAAAATAAAATATGGCAGTTTATTTAAAATAATTTGACATATTTTCAAGTTATAACACGTAGCCATAAGCAATTTCGTCGGCAATATCACGATGTGGCGTATCTCAAAAAGTAGGAAAATTGACTAGAGCTGATGTAATTGCTTAAAAAAGTTGCTTCTTAATATTACAAATTGGCATATGTTAGATTTTGATATCTTTAAAAGTTATAGAAATATAATACTAAGCCTATTTCATTTTACTAAAAAAGAGTAGTACAAAAATACCTAAAAAGCACCCTCGTGAAATTTAAACATAAAGATACGCCGCTTTGTGATATTGAGGACGATTTATACCTTATAATATCTTGTAGATTGCTTATTGCTCGTATGTTAAAAAAGGAACATAGGTATCTTTCTGTGGAATGTTTTGAATAAAATTAAATAGTCCAAGCGATTCCATTGCGCTTTAAGCCTAGTTTAAGATTATTACATTATCAAGTTTATTTCAAGTTGGCATTTGTAGGCAAATTAAATCAATAATTACTTACTGGGTATATTACCAATTTTAATATTTGTGATTCGTTTTTTTTTGTGGTTTCAATTACAAATATAAGGTCAGTTTGGCCCTAACCCCAAAAATAAACAATTTCAATGGCATTACACGCCAAACTTAACTGAACGACAACTGCTACGCCAACGGGAACGAAATATCAGTTTATGAATTGAGATTTATTCCTCAAACAAGTTACACCAAATCTAATTGCTTTTATAATAAAATACCAACTATTCAGTTTTGTTGTGTCAAGGTAGTGTTAAGAAGGAAGATAATAATACATAAAATAGCGTGCAGGTTTGAGGTTAAGTAAAAGTGGGTCCTCATGAATCAAAAAGAAGGTGTTTTAGTAATAAAATGGAATTTAAATTGAGGTCAGTGCTTCTAAGCACTCTCGTTTGCTAAATCTTAATAAAATTGGCGATACGACCGAAAAATAAAAAATATACAACAAAAAATAGTTCCCAATATAAAACCGGTTTACTTTTTAGGGACTGCTATGAAAGACGAATGCAGACTTAAAATAAAATATTTAAATATGTATACTCCAAAATTACTTGGTATATTTTCTTTATAAATGAATCATATACAAAATGTTAAACCCGGTCCTGTTGTTTGTTTTCGGCTAGTCAGTAAATGTTTATTGCTCATGCCCACAAGTGTACTGCGCGGTGCCCACGTAGGGGTTATTGTGATTTTCGCTGCATTCATCCTTTAATTTTTAGATCATTGTTTTGGATACGTATGTGTATAAATATTTTTATACAAGACACACATAAATATTTTTTTGTGTCCGGCACTGATATAACACGCAACGGACACGTATAAAAACCGGTAAAAACCTTATCTACAGTTTAATATGGAAAAAATACTCGCTTTACAAGTACTTTAAATAATGTTTTGTGGTAAATAAATTTTCTATAGCAGTAAAAATTATATCTACAACTAAATTATTATAAAGTTTTTTTTATGTTTTTTTTTAATCTTAAATAAAATATTTAATGTTTTGCTCCCACATTAAGAGACTTTTCAAACTTCGTCTTTTGATTCTAACAAAAAATATTTACAACTGCAAAACAGTAACAATGAAGTACACAGAAGCCTCAGGATAATTAAATAATAATTCAAAATTTTAATAATTATTAAAATTTATTGTAAAAAAACGAAATCTTTCGTTTACATTTATGTAACTTAATATTAATGTCTTTGACTAGTAGAAACATGCCAAAAAAATAAATAAAAATATTTTGTAAAAGCCCTTTATGCAGGAGCAAAAGTCAGATAAATATATTGTAGTTTATTTTTTATTAAAAAAACCCTGTACTCAGAAAACTTACCATACGTAACTACAATATATTTAATGGTTTAAGAAAAATTAAAAATTTGAAAAAATCATGTAAAGAGTGGATTTTGTAGAAGTTTACATTTTCTTGTGGCAGGTATATAAATCACGGATCTCGATGGATTGACAATGTTATTACCTGCGCAAACAAAAGTTAAATTTCATGGGCAAAAAACCGGTTTGTGCGCAAGCAAATCGAGGGTAAACGCACCTGGCGCCAAACAGACTATCCACATTATCGGAAAAAATTTGTCGACGGCGTCCTGGTTTCCTGTTCGGAGTACGATAGCTAATGAGCGTCACGGTCAGACTGCGAACGGAGGGTACGGGGTGCAGGTGTTTGTATTTTAAGTGCGCATGTTCATCCACCCGTCCATTTGTTTACTGCGCGAGGTCGTAAAAATCCGAAAAATGCTTCTTGTCACTACGGATCTAAATGTAGGTTATCTATAATATAAATACGCCTAGAAGCCAATTCAACAAAATTTATAGTTAAATAAGACAATTATACTCGGTCCGTTTTGGCCTAAGATTGATATATTACGTAGTTAAAATATTGTAAATGTTATATTAAACAGTATGCTTGTGTAACTATAATATCGCCTTCTTCGAGTAGTCGATAAAAAGTATTTAGTCAAAAAGTTTGAAGTAAAAGAGTACCTCCTGTTGTAATATTTCAGACAATGCTTCCAAAAGCTGCGTTTTCTGGTACTCCGGTCTAAATAAAAAGGAGTTAAAAAAGACACATTTAACATTATTGAGGCCACCCGTATAATACAGGGTGTTTTCTAACGAAGATACGAAACTTAAAAGGGCGATTGTTAGGTCTTTTTATGAAAATATGTCTCCATAAACATATGTCTGGACTTGCTTTGTTTCTCAAATATAAGGCGTTATTTTTTTTTAAGTTAACACTCTGTATATTAAAGTTAAATCAGATAATTAATTACTTATTCTTTAATTTTAATCGGATTTATCGTAGAAAACATTATCATTTTTATATTTATTGACTACAAAAAACTTTGATTTAATTACATAATATCCTAAGCTATAGCAGTGGCGGCGAGTACGTAGGAGCACGGGTGCCAATGCACCCAAAAAGGTAAAATGTATGGGTGCAATGTACCCCTATAAAAAAGCCTATTTTTTTGTTTGTTTGTCCTTTAAAAGTGTTTAAACTTTGTGCTATAAGGCAAAAAGAAATGGAGAAGGTATTATGTTTTTGATCTTTAATTTTTTTTTACACGTGGCACCCATACACTTATCTACATTTTTAAAACCCATTTTTTTACACATAGCACCCATACAAAATCTCAAAACCCGCCGCGCCTGAGCTATAGTCAAAAAATGGTCAAATCTCAATCCAATTAGAGAATAATAAGGGTAATTTTTTTACTGCAGAACTTGATAAAAGCGATACCAAAATGATCATGCCAAAAATGGTTTTTATTTATTTACCGCACAGTAAATAAACATAAGTCAAAAGGTTAAGTTCGTTTCAATTCTTTTAAATTAAAATGCAGTGGCGTCCCTTTGTTTTCTAAAAAATATTTAACCCTAACCCCTCATGGATAACACTAGTGAATTTTTTTTCTTGTATGGTAAAAACCTACACGTTTAGGACATAAAAAATGTATATGTAATGTTTTTCCCCTAAATTTAATTGTAAAATCACTTAAAGTTTGTCGGTTGAGTTACTAAACACCCTGTATTTTGTAAGTAACGTTCAGCATAAAAAAATTATATAAAAAGACGTAAGTGACTGAACTAGAAAAAGGTCCTTTTTATATTTGTGTTTTTTCATTAAAATTTATAAATTTTCCTTAAATCAAAGGAAGTTCAAAAAAATGTTTTTGTTTATACAGGGTAATTAATAACTCAGCGGTTCTGGTTAATTCTGGTTACTGAAACGATGGGGCGCCTGGGACGTGTTCAGTTCGTAAGAAGGGTACAATACATTTAAAAGAAAATTATTAAAACCCATTTATAATTTTTTCAAATAATAAACTACAAACTTATTTTGCACCACAAATTTCAAACATTCTTATGTTATATGGGTATCAAAAAACGGGCTTGCCAAGAGTAACTAAAAAAGATTAAATCTTTTAATTTTAACATGGCTGAAAACCCCAGATGGCGGACTACTTACTTTTAATGCACTTCTACTATCTGGGTATAAAATTCAAGGACTTGCTAACAGTAACTCGAAAAAAATTACATCTTTCTAAATCCAACATGGCAAAGCAATTAAGATGGATATCAAATAAAAGGGTTTGCTGAGAATAAAGTGACATCAATCCAAAATTGCGGACAAATTTGTTTTATCCTTTTCTACCATATGCGTATCAAGTAAAAGAAATTCTCAATGTAAATGCCTAATCGTATTTGTAAATTAACCGGCAAAATACCTTGCAACAATTAGTGTATTCCTTTTACCTTCTAGAACCGTTCTCCAAACTGTCAATTGTATCAAGAACGGTTCTGCGATATGAAAAAATGTCAAAAAATTGTAAAAGGAACAAAGCAAATGATGTGTTGAATAGGATAAAAGACTGAGAAGCCTGTTCAGCGATAACTAAATATTAAAAAATAAATTTATAGTTTAAAACAAGTTTTAAAACAAACTTAATATATTAATAATTAACGTATTTACACTAAAAAAATAATCTTCTTCCTTGAAACTTTTACCTTAAAAATATAACTTAATTACACAATTTATATGATATAAATATTTGTCACGAGATTTACCTGGGTGGATAAATAAATAAATTAATCTGATTGCTTTACATTTTTTAAATTTTTAAACTAAGTAAACAGAAGGTCAATCTCGCGACAAGCTTTTATATGATTTAAATTGTTTAATGGAGTTATATTTTTATAGCAACAGTTTCAACGAAAGAGTTTATCTTATAAAACGTTGTTTTAAAAATAGTTTTTTAGGTTTAATTTATTAACTAGCAATGTATGTATTGTACGGGTTGCAACATATATCTTTAATCAATTGAGCTAAAATTTTGTATGCACGTCTAGTTTGGATGACAATACATGTTTAGCTATATAATGTCGTTTTTAATCCAACATATCAAAACAACCAAGATGGTGGACTCATTTATTTTTAATGCACCGCCACGATATGGGTATCAAATGAAAGGGTTTGGTGAGAGTAAGTCGAATTTATTTACCAGAAAACCGTACATCAAACAAAAAAGTCAACTTTAGAACAAATTTGTTCTAGACCCAAAAAGGATTTAGAAAATTATTTTTATTAAAGAAAAATGCAGTGGCGTACTATTTTTTTCTAAAAACTATTTTCGTTAATGAAGCCTTAAAACATTAAATCGCGCCAACCCTAACTTAGGCCAGAATTTTAAAAACCAACCCTATACCATTGGTTTTGTTTTGTAATAAAAACATCTATATTTACTTGTTTAATTAAAAAAAAGAATGACGGTAAATTACATACCCTTACGTAAGCTGTTTAAACTCGCTTGGCAGGCATTAGTCCCAAGAAATAGGTAGCTATTGGTTTTGTTTTGTAATAAAAACATCTATATTTACTTGTTTAATTAAAAAAAAGAATGACGGTAAATTAAATACCCTTACGTTAGCTGTTTAAACCTGCTTGGCAGGCATTAGTCCCAAGAAATAGGTAGCCAACCCTGTTTATCTACATACTGTAAACTGTTCATTTATATAAAAAAAATGTTACGTAATTCATGTTACTTTTTTTAATTACAAAATTTCAGGCCAGGATATATACACCCGTAAATTTATTTATTAATAACTTTTATTGCAAAAACATATATATACTTTCCAGGACCGTTAAAAAAATGTTGTTTTTTTATTCGTTAACATAAAGTTAAAGTACTCCATTCTAGTACACTACATAAAGTGTTAAAAAAGTAACTTCTAAGCATTTTTTCACACTTTAAATAAGTGTTTTGTTTACATGCCTACTACAATAAACTTAATATCAATTTAAGCAATGTAACAGTAAACGCGACATAAACTGAACCAAACGGTCAAGTTACCTTTCATTTAGTCATTATTATTTGTTTCAGTTCATGTGTCACTAGTTTTAAAATTTGACAGTTTGCAAATAAATTTAATAGGAACTATTGAAAATTATTAACAATAATGAATTTGGATGACTAAGAAATTGAAAAGGAATTTATACTGCTTTAGTATTATTTCTACAAAAAATAAGTACATACAATTTTTAAAATGAAATAATAAATGCATAGTAATGAAGTGGATAATTGTCTCTTAAAAAATAAGGAGACAATGAGTTCTTGTTGCAATATAATAGCTGTAGTTTAAAAATTAAAATAATAAGTTTGGATAAATAAAACATGTATGAAATGGTATTTTGGGAAATTTTTATGCGGTCGTGGAAAAAATATAGTATGTAAGACATGCATAAACTCATGGGATTGCCGCACTCGCCTAACGGCTCGTGCTGTCAAACTTCTCATTCGTAAAAAAGTATCACTCTGTGCACTTGTTACATAAATTACTATTTTCAAAAAAAAGATGAGGGTTCCATTTACATAGCCGCATCTTGTACTATAAGAACACACCTAATATCAAACCTCGTCGTCAGCAAAACTATTATCGGCAATTTGTGTGTGTGCAAGCATACCTCGTTACTTAGTGCACTGCCTTTTAAAACGGACGACTTGGGCCATTTTGACATAGCACAACTTAGAGCCCAAGTTTTTACTTTAAACTATCGGCCATCTTACTGCGAGGGATCTTAAGACGATCTTTGACGATTTATAGAACTTTTCGTTTAGCTAGTCAGGAGATCAAACTATTTTATTATAATTGCCTTTTTAAAAAAATAGTTTTATTGTTTTAAAAATATTATATTAAATTAATTTAAAACAAAATAAAAACTGCATCGGGCTCACGAGTCACAAGTGAAAATCATTAAGTGGGAAAAGATCTTTCCCTGCACTATCAATAATAATATTTTTCACGACCGTTAAAGAAATGCTGTTTTTTTAAAACATTGACATGAAGTTAAAGTACTCCATTCTAGTACACCACATAAAGTGTCAAAAAAGGTAACTTTTTTAACACTTTGAAGCCTTTTTCACACTTTGAATTAGTGTTTTGTTTCAATGCCTACTACAATAACCTTAAATATCAATTTATGCAATGTAACAGTAAACGCGGCATTAACTGAACCGAAGGGTTAAGTTACCTTTGATTTCGTCATTATTTCTTTTAGTTCATGTGTCACTAGTTTTAAATTTGACAGTTTGCAAATAAATTTAATAAAAATTATTGCTAATTAATAGAAATAATGAATTTGAATGACTAAGAAATTAAAAAGGGATTTATACTTTTTAAGTATTATTTCTACAAAAGTAAGTACGTACAATTTTCTAAAATTAAACAATAAATGCATAGTTATAAAAAGAATAATTGTCTCTTAAAAATTAGGAGGGTATGATTTTTTATTGTAATATAATGGCTGTGCTGTAAAAATTAAAATTTATAAGTTTAGATGAATAAAACATTAAATGTGTGTTAAATATTTAAAATTTTTTTTTTTTAAATATTTAACACACCGTAGTTCAAAAACTAAGACGTTTAGGACATATGTTTATGTAAAGTTTTTTCTTATTTTGTTGTAGAATCGCCCCGTAAAGTTTGTCGGTTGACTTACTGGACACCCTGTATGTATGTAGGTAATTTGATTGAAATTGATGAAAACTTTGATGTCTATGGGTGCCTAAACGATGAGGTTTATAGACTTTAATAAAGAGTACCTTATTTTTTAAATCTTTGATTGTCTATAAAATGGCGCCCCCAGCTTTGCGATATCTGTCAAAATAAATTTTAAGTTTTAGGTAAAGTACCCTCTGGGTATTTAAAAAAGTAATTTTGTCTTAGAATTTTAGAATCGGCAAAGCTCGATTTGTGTGCCAAATATCAACTGGATTGGTTAAAAAATTAATGTAATATGGTGAAGAAACCAAAATAAAAATTGAACTTTGACGGCTTGTAACTCGAAAACGAATGATATTTTGAAAAAATGTATATAAAGCTCTACCCTTCTTTTGTCAAGTAGAATCACCCCCTTAAGTTTCGTGATCGATTTTTGAATCACCCTGTATATATTTAGACTTAAAAATACCTTTAAGAAAAATAACAAATGATTTTTTCTTTTAACTACAATTTTAAATATGACATGTGACACATCGTTAAATTTATAATAAAAAATGGGATCAGATACAGAGTGTACTTTTTTTTTCGAGCCATATAAAAAATAAAGTTGATGATGGTTTCTTAAAAACGAAACGTCGGATATAAAATCTAAAGATACCACCATGTAGTAGCTAAAAAGTGCCAATAAAAAAGTGTTATTAGTTTTTTCATATCTTTTAAATAAAGTCAGAAAATAATAAAATCGATATAGTCAAATTTTCGTTTTTGCCAAATATCTCATCAGGCCATGAAAATTTTTCAAGTTTTAAAACGGCATGTAAATAAGCTTTAAAAAACACAACTTTTTCTAATTTAACCTAAGCTGTAGCTCCAATAGGTACTAAGAATCCCATGCTTAGAATCCTTATTTTAGACACACTGTATATATATATATATATATATATATATATATATATATATATATAATTATATATATATATATATATATATAATTATAAATATATATTATATATTATATAATTATATATGTGTATATATATAATATATATATATATATACACATATATAATTATATAATTATATATGTGTATATATATAATATATATATATATATATATATATATATAATTATATATATATATATATATATATATATATATATATATATATATATATATATATATATATATATATATATATATATATATATATATATATATATATATATATATATATATATATATATATATATATATATATATATATATATATATATAAATATATTAAAAAGTTTAACCCCTTCGTATCTTGAAAATGAAAAATTTGTTAATATAGTTTTTATTTTTTCTTAAAGCAAGGTCATGAATAAAACCCTATTTTTTTATTGCAAATAGGAAACAACCTGTATATAAAGAGTAAATGTTTTGTTTTTATTTTTAATTATCTAAAGTTGGCAGATTAACAATATGCCACTTTAAACTCTTAAAATCTTTTTCTTAATGAAGTAAAAAAAATGTTTTTAAATCTTACAGGTTAGATTGCATTTAAAAAGCAAGGTACCATAAATATTTAAAAAAATAAAAATAAACACGAGTTTTTATCAGTTTTTTTTGTTTCAAAAATCAAAATTGCTTTAAAAATTAAGTTGTCACAATTTATCCCAATCTTTTTTTTCTTTAACCATTCTTTTATACTTAGTAGTTTTCAAGTTCCCAATACATGCATTACACACTGTGTACTGCCTCGAAGACTGTAAATTTCTTAAAATATATTCATATGTGTAAACCCCGAAAAAATGTAAACCAAAGAAAGGCAGCAACAACTAAATTATAATTGTAAATTATATTATTTTACAATACAAAGCAGAACAAACGTGTTTTTAGAACAATCTCAACGACTTAAAAGGCATTTTTATACAAAGTGTAAAACTCTTATTTTTATATGCCATTGTGCTGCTGTTTCTTTCGTGGGAGAATCTGACATTAAACACTATGTCAGTAGCGTACATCTCATAACTTTAATAAAGAAGTCAAAAAATTGACACCTGAATTAATAATATTTTATTAAGTTTTAATTTTACCACAATAGTGGTAAAAAAATCTTCCCACACCAGTTGAGTTGGGTCAAATACTAAAATCCTGTATTCGAATATGAGTCCTGACCACCTTATTCTAAAAGTTTTCGAATACTGAAAATTCGAATACCATGGAAAAAAATAATCGAATACTGGGATTGGATTATTATGAATACCAAGGTACGTAAACAAAAAAAAAACTGTATTTTAAATTGCCTAATATAAAAAAAGATAAATATATATAAAAATTGCACTAACATCAGTGGCGTACTTACACTATTTCTCAGAAATACTTGTTATTGTGCCAATCAACGGGACAATGAGCTTATTAAAATAAATTAAGTTAGGACTAAATAAGCCTCTTACTACAAAATAACTGGCAACCGTAATAGATATTATATGCTTTGCCTTATTGTTGGCAATTTCATTACTAAATTTTATCAAAATCAGATAAAAATTATCAAGGATACTAAATTAAACCCCGTCAAACTTCGACGGGTTTAATATTAGAAAAAAGGAAACGCAAAAACAAAATGAAACAAAAAGCATCAAGTTAGCAGGTGCGTAAAATAGTACCTTTGGCAGCAGTATATATGTTAGGTACGTCAAGCGGTCTTTCACCATGGATATATCAGACTGGGAAGATGTAATATGACACGTATAGAAAATACCGCTTATAGAAATTTACCACAAAAATCGTTAATACTAGCTACTTCCTGTATCATAGTACATCTAGGGTTGGCAACGATATACCGATTATTTTCAAATATCGTTATATCGGAAATCAAATATCTATAATTTTCATCGATATATCGATATTCTTATGTCGAAAATTTTTGATATTTGTGATAAATAAGTCAAAATTAAAAAGATATTTTTTTACTTAAATTTTTAAAACTGTACAACATGTTGTACAGTTTTTTTCTTCTACGTACATCGTGCTCGAATAATGCCTGTGTTGCGCGCAGCTGCATGCAATATTTTAGGCAAGTCTTGCCGCAGTGTTATGGCTTGTGGGGAAAGATAACTAAAAATTTTTAAATTTTTTAAAGGCACAAAATCTTTTTTTTTTGTAAAGTCGCAAGAATCGCTAAGCTATTAGAAACAGTTTTTTTAGAACACGTCGAATTCGTACGACTCTGGTAGTAGTTGAATATTAGAGCATTAACACCCCTGTAAAGAAAATTTGGGTGACAAAAGAACGTTTAATTTTTATATAATAAATAGGCGAAAAAACAAACACTAATTAGTGTAACTCGGTAACCGCAGGATCATTAAAAATGATAATGTAAGTTGTTAGTGTTTTTATTATTAATTTTATCAATTTAATATATTAAAAAAGATAGCAACGGCACACGGTGTTACCAAGCGGTCAACCACCTAAGTATTTACTCCTACGTCGCGTGACTTAGTGATTGAACGAGAACTGGTATGGTAACGTGTTAAACCAGAACTAACGATACTTTAAAAAAGTATGTTAATTTGTGCAGTATAACTTTCCTAAATTTGCTGCAAAACGTGGCTTGGCGTTCTAACTATATACCAAATCTGGGTAAGGATAAAAGCATATCCAATCCATCTACCAAGACTACAGTAAAAAGCACCGGAACCTGTAATTTAATTGGTTTAAAACGCCCCAGACGGTCATGCTAAACTGTCACATTGGTGGTGTCATGGTTAGTCCTAGGCCCTGATTCCTAACTTTTCGATAGGTGACGACTCGATCGGTATCGAGTTCTCGGTATCGTTTTCGAAACCTATTGGCGTTATTTTCTTTTTTTTTATCTTTGTACAATCCACGAAGGCTCAAAGCCTAAATACTAACGTACCGTGGGTGCCTTAAGCAGGGTAAGAGGAAGTTTGTTAACACGGTACTTAAAAACTTGATGATTTGGGGGAAGGAAAGACCTCCGCTGGCAGCAGTTTCCACAGTCTAGAAACTCTAGGGATAAAAGAACGAACGAAATGGAAAGTTAAGGGTCTGTCCAATTGAACCGTATAGGGATGCATACGCGCGGCACCATGAGTTTCTCTGCTGGGAGCTGCAAGAGGAGGGACTATACTGGATAATTCGTCGGAGCAGAAGCCGTAAAAGTATCTATAGAAGAGCGATAGATCTCCCACAGCTCGACGATGGGCAAGAGAAGGAAGTCTTTGAGTAAGTAAAGGATCATTAATAAGACGTACAGCCCTTCTTTGAATGGCATCAAAAATGCTGAGGGTTGTAGGGGATGCCATTCCCCAGACATAAGAACAATATTCCATTCTATTTCTACGTAGATAATTAATGGAATAAATAGGACAACGCCTTATTTGAACTCGAGAGATATTGACTCGAAATCGAGTTACAAATAAGTTAAGAATCACCATTCGGTAGCGACTCGATACGTTACGTCTCGAGACAGCGGTTAAGAATCCGCCTGCTGGTTCGTTATTTTTTTATTCGCTTTAGTAAGGAATTAAAAAAATTACTAACCAAAACTAACCATGACCCCCGCCTCCCCAATGTGACAGTTTTGCATGATCGACGTTGGCGCTTCAAACCAATCAAACTACAGATTCCGGTGCTTTTTACTGTAGACTCATCCACCAACCCCCGAGACATGATATAGCATTTGACAAACAGAGGGGAATAATTAATTTATACCGATTTAAGACATTTTATTAGGTAATTACTTTTAAGTTTTTTGATATATTTTGTTAAATATCTTAAAAACATACATGAAAGAGCTAGCCGTTGCGAGGAATCTTAAGGTTAAAGCAAGCCTTTCTGCCGCAGAAATAGCTCTCCTGTGGTTTGTATTATTTTTTATTATTTTTAGTTCCAAAAATTTCAGTAAACCTTTAAAATCTTCAGGAGATATTCGAATACATTCCGTAGTCATGTTTCAATTTAAACACGCAATATATTAGTGCCACCATAAATATAAATATTTTATGTTCTTAAAAATAGTTGCTTGCCAAAATCGTTTTTTCCATTGTTCCTGTTTTTTCTTTTGCACTAAACTCAATACAACAAAAGCAGGTCTGGCTAACAATATTTTCCCCTGATTAGTCATATTGAATTTTGTTGCAGAAACTTATGGATTAACTGCGAACTTTAATAAATTTGCTTTGGTGTGGACGAGAAATTAAGATGTCGAACGAACAAGAACACACACGAAAACGACAAAATGTTCGCTCTTGCTCGTAAATACGCACCTTAATACGTAAATATGCATATAAATTTTGTTTAGAAATAAATTTTAAACAAAACGTATTTTGCTAAATACTTTACAATAAGTTGAATTGGTCCGTTATGGCAACTAACTTTAAGATTCTTTTTTAAACAAATCTAAAGAAATTACAAAAAATGTAATATATTAATAAAAATTATTTTTTATATTTTTTACACTAGGTATTTAAGTACCTAAAATAAGATAATATAAATACAGGGTGATTCAAAATCGATCACGAAACTTGAGGGGGTGATTTTACTTGACAAAATAAGGGTAGAGCTTCACATAATTTTTTTTCAAAATGTCATTCGTTTTCGAGTTACAAGAAAAAACTTCATATAAACATATGTCCTAAACGTCTTAGTTTTTGAACTACGGTGTGTTAAATACTTAAAAAAAACCTTTTTTTAATTAAAAATAAACAAAAATTGAGCTTTGACGGCTTGTAACTCGAAAACAAATGACATTTTGAAAAAAATATTTAAAGCTCTACCCTTATTTTGTCAAGTAGAATCACCACCTTAAGTTTCGTGATCGATTTTTGAATCACCCTGTATTTTAAATTATTTTACGAATTATACCGGTATGAAAACCAAACCGACGCGACGATCATATGGACCAGGACGTATAGGCGCCAATGTATCAAAAATAATTCTCAAGATTTTTTTTTCTGCCTAATCTTATTAAGAATAAAATGCTGATGACGACCACCCATGTTGTCAGCTAGAATTTTGGTCAGAATTTTTTAAACCGGAATTGTTTTGACAGTTAATTTTTTTTTCAATTATAAAAATTTTATTTTATATTTTGACTTATTTCCACCAAAAATGATTCTTTACATTTTTTCGAAAAATTAATATTTATTAAGTTAAAACCATTTAAACAATTAAAAATGAGCAATTTGGTCCAAATTTACCATTTAAATGATGTGCGACAATATGAAAAGTTTGACATGATGTATTTTTTAATAGAATTCTTGTTCCTTTTATAACAATTGTAGAGTCAACCATTTGACAATTTTTACTTCCTAGATATATTTGTTATTGTCTTAACAAAGTGTGTTTTCTTGTTTTTAATCCCCAAAAATCTTTGCACTTTTCCTGTATAAATATGGTCTTCATATTAACAGCACCCAGATCGACTCTAAGGTGTCGCGGCTAGGGAAGTTGTCATGGTAATATACACCTGACTTCAATTGTTCTAAGTTATAACTTAATACATATTAATTTTTTAAAGAATTTTTGGTGCAAATTGCAAATTTAGTTAAAAAATAAAATAAAATTTTATTTGATGCAATAATTTTTTTCCCTTAACTGTCAAAACAATTACGGTTAAAAAAAAAATTGACCAAAATTTGAGTTGGCAACATGGGTGGTCGTAATCAGCAAAAAAATTCCACTAGAATTATTTTTGATACATTGGCGTCCATACGACCTGGTTTAATGGGCAAATCGTGCACTGCTGCCTTCTGATTTAAGCAGAACGAAATCAGGGGGCTCCAGGCTTACACCGCTTCCGTTTTGTGTCGGACGGTGACGCGAACAGCATACATCCCGCGTCAAATATTTTGCATGCTTTTAATTTCTCGTGGTCAGTCAGTTCGTTTCCTCACCTGTAGTAAAAAAACAATTATTTATGTAAAAAAGTTATTTAAAAAAATAAAACGATAAGGGTTTTACAAAAATTTTAGTAAATATTGCTCATTAATACTAAGTTTTGTATATTTTATTTACTGTTCATGCATTTTCTTTGTTAGGCCGTGTCCTTCCTTAGAAGCATGTTACAAAAACTTGTTGCTGATACCTGTTAAAAAGCAAATACCTTGTCGTTTGTTATAAAATTTGTTAGATAACATTGTTAATAACAGTGTTAAGTAGCAAGTGAGGAGGTGGTTTGCTACTTAGCACTGTTACCAACAATATTATCAAACATGTTTTTTAAAAAAGCAACAAGTTATTTGTTTTTTAACATGTATTAGCAACAAGTTTTTGTAACATGTTACTAAGTGAGGTGACAGCTTTACGTTATCCAATAAATTGTAAAAATAACTTTTACATAGGTAAGTAAACAGTTTAATAATTAAAGAAAATTTTAAAATATAATTATAAATAAAAATTTAAATTAAATGTATTTAGCAAAAAATACAAAATTCCCAGTCCCATGAAAAGGCCATAAATTAAAATGTTTTTATAAAACAGTTGTTTCGTTTACCTACACAGTTATTTCCTTAAGAAAATGCACAAAGTGTTTAGCTAAATACCATTAAACAAAATCAGGTATTTTAAATTGCCCATTCATATTTTAAGCAGTTATTTGGATTACAAGCACTGTCGGCCGCTGCGGAGCAGGAGATTATTCAGGAATGCCAAAGACAATAAACGTCTACCTGTCTGAACAGTTATTCAAACTTACATGGCATTTAACAATTTTCTCTTATAGCAGGTGTTGCATATGGTCGACAATCTACACAGCGGTGCATACATTGACTAACTACATAGAAAAAAACTTTACCCTAAATAATAAGCGATATCGCTAAGTACGTATGGTGGTGTTTCGTTACGCTTTTGTTTATTGTGCTAAATTTGTTTGCGTCAATAATATTAACAATTATTGTATACGGGGTTGACAAAAACCAAAAAAAAAAAAAACATGTTTTTTCCAAGGGTAACCTATTATCATTTTTAAGCAAAATGTTATTTAGAGATTTTTTTGTAATCTAATAAAAATTTATTAAACGCCATAATTAGCAAAATTACCTTTTTATCACACTGCTAAAATATGTACGTTTACTATTTATACTGTATAAGCATCAGGTAAAGGTATATCGGCCAGTAAAGCAACAACAAAGGATGTACGATTAGTCATCCAATCAGAAATGCTTACATGCCGGTAATTACGTTAAACTCTCTCTTTCCTCACATTGCCTATGTGTTACTTTATTTAGCTGATCCTGTATAAATGAAATGTAGCAATATTATTCATAATGTACAAATGTAATGTTTTTTTTTTTGGTAATATTTCTGTAAAATATTTTATTTTTCCTAAAACTCATAAAATATTTTTACCTTAAATTTACCTTTACCACAGTTAGGGAAACACATGTACATCTGGTAATATAAATTAATTTTTATGTTATTGGCTTTTTAAATTTGAAATAATAATTTTCTGATCAAAACCAAAATCATTTTATGAAATTTTTTAAGACTCCAACGAAAGTCATCAAATTGTAAATTTTATATGCATTGTTACGGGTAATATTATTTAAAACAAAATAAATTAAGGTTTTTCTAAAAAATAAAAAATAATCGTAGGTTTCTCTTAAAGAAAAGTTATGGCCAGTGGATGGTGGAGGGAGGATGTAACCATCTTTATGGTGGACAAGTTGAAAAAAGTAATATTTGATAGCAAATTGGGATAAGCCACAGTAGCCAGTGGAGGATTTTGGTATTTTTCCTTTTAATTTGTATCTATCTGTCCTTTTCATTTTGTACCTCACTCTGAAGAATCATGTTCATACGGTTAAAAAATCTCCTCTGGCTACTGTGGCGCCACCTGTTGCTCTTTCGACGGACACTTTTTAAAAATATTCAGATGGTTATCCTCCTCCACCATCCATATTTAGACCTGAATAGTTGAGAAACTCTCAAAGCAAAATTACCATTTTCCTTACGTAAATTATAGTTTTCTTGGTGAAACAAAAGGGATTCAAGAATGACTTTTTTTGAAGTTTATTTTTCTAATATATTTTTCCTCTTGTAAAAACTGTTCGTGGACAGTCTGTTAGTCCTTTAGAGAATATTTAGGTTTAATTTTAGTAATGGCTCCTCTGGCGCCCAACACAATCAATTGAGAAAAGCAAAACCGATTCGAAAAGACGTTTCTATTTACTGCTTTTTGTTCAGTACACTAGAAGACCATAAAGATGCCCACAGCCTGCGTAAAAGCTCACACCGAAACTATTCGCCTTGAAAGGTAGATGGCACTAGCAATTTTATGTCTAAAATAAGCATTCGAGATCATAGGTATTTTACCTACTTATTAGGATGGTCTTTAAAAAAAAATTTACGACCCCCGTAAAAGCTTTCTTTATAAAAAAACACTGGAAAATATACAGGGCGATTATTTTAGGTCGGCACTATTGTTAACTTTTTTATTATTGGAGATACAAAGTCGGTTAAATTAGCTAAGTAGTAGCATTTCTTCCGCTGATTAGCTTGCTGCCACTAAAAAGAATAATCGGGTTTTCGATTCATTGCAAAAGTTATTGCTAATTGTAAAAGCGGCTCTAAAAAAGTAATTTTGACTAAATAAAATGTAAAGTAATCCTTGTACTTTGTAATGGAATCAAAATGACATTTGAAATGTATTACATTGTAACAGCCATTTTTGAACGCTACTCGGGAAATAAAACGTAAATGTCCCTTGTAACCTGGCATGTAACGAAAAATAATTAAAGATGTTTATTTATTTATTTATAAACTAATATAAATTACAATTTTAATATACTATAAATAAATTTATAAACAAATCAATACTTATTAATGCAATACATTTTAAAAAAACCTGTATGTTTGTGTTTTTAACAAGATATTCCTATTTTGAATTTGAAAAAGTTTGTAGGTATTTTGTGGTTTGGAAAAAATTAGTAGCTAAATAAAAAGAGCCTAAAAATGAACAAAGTTGTTCTGACAACCATAGTAGCATCAGCAAAATATTTTTGTTTCTTTTTAAAACCTTTTAAATCTAAAAATTATAAAAATTTTGTTTGTTTCCTATTCTTTATAAGAGACAAATATGAAATGCGCAAAATCGGTAAATTGTTACCGCGCTTGTGAGCACGGTAAAGAATGTAATACAGAGTTACATTTCCAGACTATTTTTGAACGCTGTAAGACAGAAAGCAGTGTAATAAATAATACATTTAGAAACGACCTCTGTAACAGAAATGTAAGAAATGTGTACTTTGTAATGATTTATATTCCGCCCGAAACTTAGGTATATCAGTATTGGTTTTACCTGCGAGTAATACAAAGAAAATTTTGGCATTATTTGAATTTAATTTTTTTATTAGTGAATGTGTGTTAATTTTTTTAACAAATGGACGATCCCGGGCAAGGTAAGTACATTATTAGAGTAAAATATGGTTCTTCAATTCCAATGATTTACATAGTAATTTTTAATTTTTTGAAAATATGTCAAAAATACCACTTTTTTAAAAAGTTTCTATTTTAAATAACCTTAAAGTAGATTTCCAAGCATTTCCAAGCTTAGATTTTTTATGCATTAATTAGCCCACCAATATAGCTTTAAGGCCCAAATATAATTGGCTGCGCCTTTTGGCGCCTCCGGGATTTTTAAATTTTTCTGTACACCCCTACCAGCAAAAAAATGCTGTTGCGTGTATAAGAATTTCGATTCTTAATATTTATTTAATATTAAAAGGGGACATATTTCTGAATCGTGAACCGTTTTTGAATCACTAAATTGGGTAAAAGCGAGCACATATTAATAAAATAAGTGAGATCAAAATAGAGAAAAAATAGAGGCTCTAATTTAAAACACGACCAAAAGTTATATTTGGAATAACTAAAATCAATTTTGATATTATATTTATTTTTAAAAAAGGTAAAAAGTTATAAATAAGTTTTATTTAATATTTATTTACCCCCTAGGTGGCGCGGTAAGGAGTGATTTTTTTATTTTTTTAAATTTTAAATCGATAAAATATAATATGGTAATAGCTAGAAATTAATTTAATTCATACAAGTTTACTTTATTTATTTTTTAATTTCAGAAGAGAATTTGTCGGAATATAAGGAAATTTCCCGTATTACAATATACAATATTATGCAAGAACATAATGCAAAAACAATTAATGAGAGGCTAGAATATGCCGAAACCTTTCTTTTTGAACGTGAGAACTACACTGAGTCAGATCAAATTAAAGAGTTTAAACATAAAATGTCGCAATTTAAAATACAGTTTAAACAAAAATGGGAAAATTCGTCCAGAAAATCTGACAGATTTGAGAAAATACATGCATTATGGCTTCAAGGATCCTTTGAAATACCAAACACTCGCTGTTTTTCATCGGGGCGACCTACAGTTTCATTTGCTGATTGTAGTGATCGCTCAAAAGAAGGAAGACTGAAGAAATTCGAAAAAATGTAGAAGTTGAAGAACTTCTTTTGCAGCAGAATCAAAGTTAAGGACGACAGGACAAAGAAAGACAGCAAAACTTGTAAAAGAAATGACTAATGGCTCTTCCGATAAATCAGCTTGTAACTGCTCAATTAATAAATTGCCTCATTTGGAAGCTCTATCTATGTTTGTAGAAGCAGGTATTTTTTTTTAAATAAGGTCCCTAGCTTACTTTTTATCAAAAATCTTGGCATATGTGTGCTTAAGATTTTTAATCCTCAGGATTTTATTTTTTTTTTTTTTAACCTGATATATACGAAGATTTACCAATTGTATTACTTTTAGGACTCACCAAGAAACAGTATGAAGTTGTACGCTTAACAAATAAAAAGTTTTACCCCTGCTACAGTGTTCTACAAAAGTACAAAAATATGTTACCCTCCATCTGAATCCATCACAGTAACAGAAAGTTTAGCCGAGATTCAACTGCAGAGTTTACTAGACCATACAGCTTCCCGGCTAATAGAATATTTAAAAGATGTAATTCAAACCCTAACACAACAAGAACGGGAATCAGTATTGATGTTGGTGAAATGGGGATGTGACGGGTCTCAGCAAACGGAATTTAAGCAAAAATTTTTAGATGAGACAAATTCTGACGCCAATATTTTTCAGAGTTCTATGGTACCCCTACAACTTATATGCACCCATAACAAAAAAGTTATTTGGCAAAATTTGACTCCATCTTCTCCCCGTTTTTGTAGACCTATACGCATAAGATTTGTTAAGGAGTCCAAAGATGTCACAAAGGAAGAAATAAATTACATAGAAGATCAAATCAAAGCCCTGATATCTTCTGAAATCCATGAACATAATGTAAAAATATCATACTCTATGATGTTTACAATGGTAGATGGTAAGGTGTGTCTTGCCGCTACTGATACAAATTCAACATTGAAATGTTATATCTGTGGAGCAACCTCAAGACAATTTAATGACCTAAACTTAAACTTTACAGATAATGAAAATAATTACAGGTTTGGAATTTCTGTACTCCACGCCAGAATTAGATTTTTTGAAAGTGTTCTTCATCTCGGTTATAAATTGCCTGTTAAGAAATGGCAACAAAAGCTTTCTGAGGACGAAAAAATATAATTAAAACAAGAAAAAAACAAATACAGGAACAATTTAAGTCTAGAATGGGCATTCTTGTGGATGTCCCAAAAGTGGTTTTGGTACCACAAATGATGGGAACACCAGCCGAAGATTTTTTAGCAAACCGGAAATAGCTGCCGACATTACAGGTATTGATTTAGGTCTCATAAAAAGATTAGGTGTTATTTTGGAAGCTATTTCAAGTGGTTTTGAAATAGATATTGAAAAATTTACAGCCTATACTCAAGACACAGCCAAGTTGTATGTGTCACTATATGCCTGGCATCCTATGACCCCTACTCTACAATTTAATTGAAATTTTGTTACATGAAGGCACCATCGGGAAATTTTCAATTGACTTAAAATTTAATAATTAACCATATCATGACATGTACCAGGAATCCTGGGGGAGCTGTAACAAGGGTAAGCTTAATATGTGTTTAACTATTTAGGAAAACCGCAGCGCTAAACTTAGCAGGGCTGTTAAATTATGACCTTGGTATCGTGTGTACTCTATATGATAAAACTGGCCTAAAACAAGTTTGTCAATTTAGTCAAATTACCCTTTATTTTAAAATTCTTTGACACTTTTTGCCATTTTTTTTTTGGGTTTGTTTATTAAATTCACTGTGCTAAATTTAAATGATGAGTCAAGGGAAAAACGGGGCTTATAGCCAGATCAAACACAATTTAAACAAAATATTATTTGACTTTTCTCCAGAATAAAGATATTTAATAAATATTTTACGCAAATTAAACTTTTATACAGGGTGATTCAAAAACCGATGGGGTGATTCTTCTTGACAAAATAAGGGTAAAGCTTCATAAATTTTTTTTTCGAAATGTCATTCGTTTTCGAGTTACAAGCCGTCAAAGTTCAAGTTTTAATTTTTTGTGTTTTGAATTGCCTGCATACAGGAAAACTAATTTGATTAATATTTGAAAGATAGGCTCAGTCGTCTGCACTTCATCATTTTAGTAACAATTGATTGTGTGCCGGTAGAGGGCACTTTACCAATTGTTTTCTTGTCATAATTCTTTAGTGTTGACAGCTACAGTAGATTTGGCATGTTTTCTGAAAGACTGATAGCAGGCCATTAAATAAGGTGCACTTGCTTTACCTCGCTAAATCCAACGGTAAAGACGCAAATGACCGTTAAAACTTAAGTGGTAAATTTACTTTTCTTATTTCGTTACAACCAGCTAGCAGGTAAATAGCTATCAAAGTATACTAAAGCTGTCAGTTTAACATCAAATAAATTCGCTTTTTAAACTATTTAATTTATAATCTTAAAATAACTAATAATGGCTAATCACCGATATTCAAATATCGAATATTGTGATATCCATTTTTGTTATGGAAAAGCAAATGGTAATGCAGAGTTGACAAGAAGATATTATATGAAGAGTTATTTGGAAAGAAATATCCTTCATGCTCAAACATTTTCCAGTGTGCACAGAAGGCTTGCGGAATGTAGTTTCTTTCAAAGGTATAATGGAAATAGGGGAAGACCTAGAACTGCTAGAAACGTGCAACAAGAAGAAAGGGTGCTTGAAATTATTGAAGATAATCCAGGTACTAGTACTAGAAAAATTGGGAATGAAGTGCGGCTCTGTCAGGCTAGTTCATGGAGGGTACTAAGAGAAGAACAACTTTACCCGTTTCATTTACAAAAGGTGCAGGCTATTTATGACGATGATCGGCCGAGACGGTTGGAAATGTGCAATCAGATCCTAGCTAAGTATAAACACGATAATCGAATAATTGGCCTCATCTTTTTCACTGACGAAGCTGCTTTCACTCGTGATGGCATAAAAAATCTACACAACATTCACACATATGCTTACGAGAACCCAAACAATGTGGTAGAAACGAAACATCAGCGTAGATTTTCACAGAATGTGTGGGCAGGGATAATAGGAGATTTCCTTATTGATCCTCATTGTTTGATGGCCCATTAACTGGTGACGTATACTTAGATTTTATCCAAAATCATCTTCCATTGTATCTGGAAGATGTGCCATTGGAAGTAAGGGCCAACATGTGGATCCTCCAAGACGGAGCTCCGCCCCACTTTAGTATACGTGTCCGGCAGTATTTGAATGCAACGTATCCGAGCGAGGTCACCAACCTTAATCCTATGGATTTTCTCTTTTGGGGTCATTTGAAACAATTGGTGTACAATACTGCAGTAATCAACG